>CM025617.2:7131658-7182901 GCA_014621495.2 Entosphenus tridentatus
CTTCGTATCGTACCCCCGCGTGTGTGAAAGGGAGTTAATGTTTAACACTGTTACATTCCCTCATGTTTTTAAATAGAAACATTTAAATTTTAAGCTTTTACATTAAAATACACTCCCTACCTCCCCGTCGTCGGCGGGTTTCCAGCCTAGAGCCAGGCCTGGCAATTTCTCCCCCGCTAGGGGTGTATTGGGCGGGGCTACGCGGGGCTGGGCGGGGCTACCGCGGCACGGATAGTAACAATCTGCATATCGTGCAGATTGTTACTACTCACTATGTCTGCTCCAAGCTGCACTCACGTAGGTACATACTTTGAAATACTAGTATTTTTTCCACAACGGTTACTACTACTTTATTGTTTCCTATGTTCCACTACGTCTACGTTTCCGTTCACTTATTGGCGCCCATTTTTTGCCATTTCATTTTATTATAGCCATTCATTTGTTTGTTCCTACCAGCCCACCCCACAGGGACCTGGTATTATGTGTTATGTTTATTATTTTATTATTTCCCTCCTACGTGACTTTACCGAAAGAACCAAGAAAATGAATCCCTGCAGTCACGAAAGCTTTAAATCGAAATTTAATTTTATTGTTTTTAAAGACATTGTCCTCACCGCATAGAACTGTAGCGACACGACCGCCACTCTATGATAGCTGGTGCCAAACTGTGCCACGCCCTCCCACATGGCCTTGTGGGAGCCTCAGTACTCTTCCAACCTGAAGACGTGCCGATAAAGTTATTTTATTTGAGTTATTCTTCCGATTCCATTCCAATTATGTAAGAGGGTGTGGCTGGGCCGAGCCCCTCCTCCTTCTATCCACCTCTTCCCCCATCATCTCATCGTCATCATCGTTAATATTAAAGGTATATAAAGCTAATGTATTTTTTATGAATGCTTTATGTTCTTGTGTAATGTACTGTATTTTATTCGGTGTTCAATTAATAAACAGGCAAGTTAGCTAAGCTATGACGAGTCTGACCGTGGCCGTGTTTCCCCTAACCCCCTATTTCCCATAGGCCCTGTACTGTACTTTACCAACCGCGGATTTGCCTACAGTGGCCTTTTCCAGGAACCTAACCCCCACAGTTGAGGGATTGCTGTACATGAAAACAAAAATAGCAAAAAATGGGTCACACTGTGTATTATGAATATAGTCTAAAATTATTCTTGATGATTGGTTTTAACCACCATTCAAAAACGGCTGAGGCACGTTTTAAAAAAGGGAATATAATTTGATGAAAAGACAAAGAACCATACAGAATTCTCCAGTGAGTAATTCCCTGAACAACAACGGGCTTACGAGTGACCTGAGGCAGGTATGGAGTTGTTTGTATTTCGAGGTTATTAAAACAAGAAATTCAACTATGCCGCAAAGGCATGTTACGTGCAACGGTGCTTCAAGACAAATGGTTGTGTCAGGCACTAGCTATTAATTTTCTAACAAATATACAAAAAGGATTTTTTCTACTACTCATTTTATAGAAATAATTCAAACATTTGCCAATTGCATACCATGAATGTTTAAAAAATGTAGCGGAATGGATGCATGTAATTAATAACTTATAACGAAATGTCAGGAATGAAAAGTCTGCCCTTCATTATAAACCGCACCTTGGATGTTGCGGTTCGATTAAAACACTGTGCTTTGTGTTAGGACATACCTGAACACATTAAAAGGCAAACGCTAATTGGGAGAGTGTACTCTTATTACATCAGATACGTTTCTGATTTAATGGGTAAGGAAAAAAACAGGTGACTTGAGATTATATTATTAAAAATAACTGCAAAGGCTCAGAGGGCTTCATAGCAGTATCACAATGCAAATGAGATCCTGGGTGTATTCCAAAGTGCAGGTAACCAAAAAGACGTATCCCCCAGTTTCTAAAGCTTATAAACATGATGTGAGATTGATGGCTTCATTCTGGTCTTTTAGGATCAAGACTGCACAAAAATAACCCACCTTAGACTTGTGTTCATTTCCTAAGCACTAAACAGCCATGAGACTTCTTGGTTTTTTCGGTAAAGTCACGTAGAATGGAAGTAATAAAATAATAAAAATAATAAAACATAATAAAATAATTCTCACGACGTTTCGGCCACAACGCAAGCAGCCGTCTTCAGGTGAAACCAGGTCTGTCGAGGCGACAGCGTCTGAATGAGGCAGCACACGTGCTTGGAGCATATATATAAGCTGGGTTGGGAGGGGGGGGGCCTTAACAAAAAAGCCATGAGACTACAACAGGGAGAACCAGCTGTATAGAACAACTGCCGTGTTTATTTTCACAAATAAAAACTTCCCAGAGTTAACATTGGTTCAAAAATCTGTTTAACATAAGACTGACTGATAAGCCTGCGTGTCTTATTCAGTGCTATTTCTGGCCAGATAGCCTCTGCGAACAGTTCCGATCGAAAAGCAAGTTTTCTCATAACTGGCAACCATAACAAATTGGTAATAACTATGGCTTAAACAATGTGGAACTTATAGGAAAGATTAAAGCCTGTATAGCCTGCACTGTGGTAAGATTTAGCAGACCTCTGAGCCAATTTTTTTTTATAATGAACCATCACAGGGAGACGGGTGAGTTGTGATGCTTGGTATAGGGGGGCAAGCAATATCTGTCGGTTTAAATTTCGCATGTCGAAACGTTGGTGGAATAAAAACTCAAACAATATGAAAACTATACAAAATTACTGTATCAAAATGTATTTGCTGTGACGGTTCCACCTGAAGACGGAAGCTTGTGTTGCCTCCGTAACGTCGTGATATAATTTATTTTCCTTTTTTACCTACGTGACTTTACCGAAAAAACAAAAGAGTATGGACCCTTGCAACTTCAAATATAGAAGTATGAAAATTATTCCCATAGCACTAAATAGTAAATCCAAAGAGCAATGGGGATCATGGAATATAATAACGTGAAATATAAAAAAACACGAATGAATGATACACACCATGAAATTATATGAGAATTAACTCAGAAATGTGTACTTTAATTTAGGTCAATGTAAGAGAGCATCTATTTTCAGTCATCCCGACAGAAGAGATTACACATTTTATTTAAGTCAAGATTTAAATAAATTAAAATGATTGTTGCTTATAATACAAGACAATTTTCATATAATTGCAGGGGGCTAGTTGTAATGGTTAGCACACTGTACAATTACCTGGGCAATATCAGTGATGTGTGACAACTGGAATTGTCCTGTACCACCTCCCCCCATCCACTTCACCAACCTGTACTGACCAGCGTAGTGAAGTGCGGTCAAACAAACCCCATGGTCACACACTTTTAAGAGCCTTTCTTAAAGCAGAGGTTTACATAGAAATCTAAATTGTGATATTTATATTATTTTAATCAAATATGGTGGTATCTTACGCTTCGTAAACGTAGATATGTGTTGCATCAATGCACAGTGGCAAATTAGCCAAATAAAAAAACTTTATTTTACCGGCTTCTGCTTATAATTCTGTAACTGTACTGCTTTTTTTTCTTTGTTAAAAAAGGGCCATCAGAATTAAACATGAGCCCTAAAATACTTCAAACGAACTTTACCTGTGACATACGCATGCTGCTGCTGCTGCTAAATGAATGGTGAAACTAGGCGAGATTCACAAAGAGAGGTCCTGAGGTCATCTGAGACTGCCCACCAGGCATTTAAAACTCCAGCAATGCTTTAAACGTGTCTCTTGTAAAGGACACGCAATTACATTGCCTAATAATAATAATAAAAAAACTTGTATTGTCTTTTGCAATAACACAGTTTATAAAATAATCAATGGCGAATATAATAGAGCCAAATTTTTAAATAATGAGTTTGTGTATATGCCATTGGCATAATCCTTCAAAGGACATTTCAGCTTGTAAACTTCTTATGGGGCCAGGTTGATTGGGAAAGTGTTGTTCGCCAAAAATTGATTGAGGTCTGCACAATTTCACACAACCTTTACCCTGTAGGCCAGGTAGTAATTTGTCATTTCAGGCAAAGTTGACCTATTAGGTGTAGAAGTCAATTGATCAGTCCCACAATTCAACTGGAAATACTGATGTATGCCAACGAGGAGTGGTTTTTTTTGCTACTTTTCTTAAAAAATAAATCTAATTAAATCATGACAAGATGCTCAAATATAAGGATTGATAAAGAAATAGGTATTATGCATAATCTATGAATGCATACATTTGTATGAATGGAGGAAATCTAAACAAATAAAAATGTACATATTTAGAAAACAATCAATAATGAACATGTCAAATGCACAATTATTATTTACATATTTATTGAAAGGGATAAATATATTTACTTACATTTTCTATGTATACAACAAAACCTAAGCTTTTTTTTATCATGAAATAATGCTTAAAATAAGATAATCATAAAATAAACAAAGGTATGCAAATAATTAGCACCAATTAAAATGTTTTGTTGCATATTCTCAATTAAATGTCTTCTAGTGTGCTTTTACATGTAACGAACAAAACCCTCATAGAACTGGTTGAAATGCATGAGCTGTCTTGTTATCCTTTCAGAATTTGAATATGGGAATTTATTGAGTATATGTAGGGATTGCATAATTTTACATGCCAACTACCCAGTGCCCCATGTTAATTTTTGTTTTACCTTCAACATTTTTTTGCTCGTATAGTAATGCATATCAGCCATTCATGAAAACACTCATTAAACAGTATATTTACTGATAATTGGTTTTTTACCCTTCTATCTGGCAACAAAACTGACACCTTTTTTACAAGGAGTCATGCTTGCATAGACCACAATACCTGCAGTCATAATGCAAACAAGAAACATAACTCTGATAATGTGCACTGTCCTTGAAGGTGATTGGTCCACACCCGAGACAGCTTTCCTTAGAGCCTAGTCTCACATGGGTTGGACCAGATGACGCCAAAAGGCGCACAACCAATAAACTTCAAGGACAGTGCACATTATCAGAGTTATGTTTTTTGTTTGCATTATGACTGCAGGTATTGTGGTCTATGCAAGCATGACTCCTTGTAAAAAAGGTGTCAGTTTTGTTGCCAGATAGAAGGTTAAAAAACTAATTATCATATTTTTTAATGGCAAATGAGGTTCCAATGGAGTATATTTACTTTTGCGAAGGGTTTTCACACTAATTTATTGCAGCTAATAGTTTTCATGAAAAACTATATGCAATCAGAAACACTGGGAGATTTGACGAGTTATTATTGCCTGCCAATCGAAGCATACAAATCACTTGACTACTATTTAATCCAGCAAGCCTATATTTTGATTAATGCACACTTTCAAACCTCCAAAATGTTCTACATGAACATCATGCTTGCACCATACGTAACACGTTTTCCAATTATGACATGAAATTACATCCTTCCATAATGTATCATTTGTCTTCATATCCAACTGTTGAAAATTTGAAATCTGGACCTTGTACCTGTCTACCACATAGCTAATTTCCCTGATTGATCTAAAATAAGCTGCTTTCATCTCAGAACATTCTTATTCATATGCAACTGATATAACTTATCTTGAAAAGCCCACCTCCCTTAAAAATGTTTGCCAAATGCAAGCTAAATATCTGGATGAAAAGTGCTATGATGAGCCTTTGGATATGCCTCACGAAATATGCATGAGTTCCAATAGGTTTCACAGGAGGTCGAGTCGTCGAAGATAGTTGTGACAGCTACCTCATGTGTGAGTTCACTCAGTTAATGTTGTATAACGTCATACACACCCACATTCTGACCTCTTGCAATGCATACATATGTCTTCTGATAACAGTAGCTATCCAACAATTCCACTTGGCCTGAAAGGCCAGGGTGCTCCTAGGCCATCCTGTCAGGTGCTGCCATAAGTAGTACGTGAATCCATATCTACATTGACCACAATGCTAAAGCCACTATTCAAAGCACGCAGATATAAACCAAAAGTATACATTTCGATTTAAAGCTTTCTTGACTGCAGGGATTCATCTTCTTGGTTCTTTCGGTAAAGTCACGTAGAAGGGAAATAATACAAATAAAACATAATAAAATACAATTCTCACGACGTTTCGGCCACAACGCAAGCAGCCGTCCTCAGGTGAAGAACAGGGCTGTCGGAAAGACAGCATCTGTCTACCGAAAGAACCAAGAAGACAAAAGTATACATTCTAATTACAACAATACATGTCCAAACTATTGTATCCTTCAAAGTCAATACATTTTTAGTTCATGGAGGTCAACTTCATATCATGTTTGCAATGAGTTATTTAGAAATGTAACTGTAAGCACTCATTTATAATCCAAGGATCACACAATGGGCATATTTTGGTCACGAGCTCATTGTACCTCAAAACGTCTATCATTGAGAGCACTACAGACCTTATAAAATGTGGGAATTGCTAAGCAAACATGTGCCATTAATATTTAACTCGGCCAAGCGCTGGTATTCCCTGTGCATAGCTGAGCATCGCCTGCATGCCTAATTAACTGAGCTCATTACCATTAATAGCTCTTGCATGAATTACAGCTTGAAACCTTGACCTAGAGGGTGTCACAAAGCTCAGCATTCTGTAACTCGTGGAGTCACACACCAGGCAGCATATAAAAAACATCACAGCCAAAAGTATTGCGTGCAATACTATCATAAAAGCTCCAATTTCACCAAAGCCAACGCCATAAAGCTACGGGTGGATACTGTGGGCATAATTTTAGAGATGGAAAGCAGTATATGAAACTTCTAAAAGACTTAAGTTTTTGCCTTCCTCCAGGGGCTAGAAAGTACCATGATCATCTGTACGCATGTTTTTGACTAAATTTATTGATTCAATTATGTATTAATCTAGGCTATGACAACCTATAATTACTGTAATTGAGTTGCTTATATTGCTTATATTGCTCTATGCATGAATCAAGTATTCCCATTCATGTATTGGCAATACACATAATTTTAATGATACATACACCAACAGGGCCGAGGCAATGTGAATGCGCTTGTTTCTATCCATCAGTCTTTACAATATATGCTGGATATATAAGGGGTGTTTATATCTGAAATAGTCCTTGTATCAGAATCTGCCCTTCATCTTCTCCACACCAGTGTAATGCAAGCAGGGGTTGCTTATACTGGTAGGAACCTCCTGGTTACACCAGCCCACAGGGGATTATTGTGTCCGTCCGTCCGTCGTGCAGGGAGGGGCTGGGTGGGGAGGGTGGGAAGGGGCTGGGTGGGGAGGGGCTGGGTGGGGAGGGGAGGGTGGGGAGGGGCTGGGTGGGGAGGGGAGGGTGGGGAGGGGCTGGGTGGGGAGGGGCTGGGTGGGGCTGGGTGGGGAGGGGCTGGTTGGGGAGGGTGGGGCTGGGTGGGAGGGGTGGGGAGGGGCTGGTCATCCCGTGGTGCCCTTATAAAACTCAACGTTTAACCTACTCACGCCGGCTTGTGCCCGCCCTCACAGTCGGCCATATTTGCGGAATACACCACGCCGCCGTTGACCCTGGCCATTGACCAAGCAACCCAACGTTCCCACCAGCTCTCTCCGCAGGAATGTGTTATCAGAGCTGCGCTTATTTTACTTTAAAGGACTTGAGAAAGGATGAAGCAAATGCTACATCTTTGGTTACCCTCCACTCTCCTCAACCGATTACCATATGGAAATTGTCCACATGTCACATTCATTGATGACATTTATTTGAACAGCAGCACATGTAGAACGAGCAAGTTTTCTTCAGCCCTGGAGGGCAGTTCTTCAATTATAAGTTTCTCAAGGAAATTGTGTTTTTTTTATGAACTGGTTTTCATCCAGGGCATATTAAAGCATATTTGCATATTTTACATTGGATTTTTGTTAAACAGAGGCTTTTCAGTAGTTAATTGTCAAAACACTATGCCTCATTTCAGACGAGTTAAGATGAACATTTCTGACGTCCATAATAGAGGATTCAGTAATCTGTGACACTGTGACCTGAGTTGACCTTGAGAGTAATTTTCTGTGGATGCATGAAACCAGCATGCTGCCCTTTGGAGGGTACATCCTGCCCAGTAGCTCATGGACATGAAAGATCCAATGATATTATAGATACAAAAAATAGAGTCGAACAATGTGTTCTGCCTTCAGACAAATAGCTCAATGGTATAAGCCATATCAGTCAAACAAAGAGACTACAATATTCACATCTAATGTCACTTGCTTGTGCAGTGATATTTATCTGTGAACTGTGCATTTCCAGAAGGCTTGATATACACGAATGATATCGAGACATGACAATGTCAATTTAAGTTTGATCTTCACTTAAAGCTTTCGTGACTGCAGGAATTCATATTCTTTGGGTCTTTCGGTAAAGCCACGTAGATAGAAAAATAATCAAATTAATAAAATAATAACAATATCACGACGTTTCGATCGCAACACAAGCAATCGTCATCAGGTGAAAAATATAGCGGGAGAGCTGCTTAAGCAGGAAAAATATATGGCAGGAGCACTGCTAAGGCAGGGAGTCATAAAGGTTTGAGATGGGTGTAGCCCAGGGGTCAGTGGGCGGGACTAGATATGAAATTTGCATGTAAATGTAATATCGGAGAAATTTTGACAATCGAAGCTGTGGGGGTGGCCATTGTATTGTGAGAGATTAGCATGTCGATGAAAGAAATTTGCTTGTAAAGAGCCAACGCCACATCGAGGAAAGCGAACAACGGTGGCTGTGTTAGCGAATGTAACTCAGAGAGTCGAAAATAACTGCTCACATAGGCTACCTGCCACTGACCATTGGGCTACACCCATCTCAAACCTTTATGACTCCCTGCCTTAGCAGCGCTCCCTCCATATATTTTTCCTGCTTAAGTAGCTCTCCCGCTATATTTTTCACCAGATGACGATTGCTTGTGTTGCGATCGAAACGTTGTGATAGTTATTATTTTATACATTTTATTATTTTTCTATCTACGTGGCTTTACCGAAAGACCCAAGGAATATTTAAGTTTGATGTGAAGGTCTTTTAAAATGCTCGGATTTTAACCCAGAAATAGTCAAACATTTAAAAATATGTATTTGTATAAAATCTGCATCATCCTGCATGATAAATGTTATAAATCGTATATGTACACATCATCTGTCTCTATACTTTAGACACTTATCGGATTTACAACACTGCTACTTCCACTAGACAGTGTAATGCACAGTGATGCACATTAAACTGTCCTGGTGCAACGGTCTGCCAATTTTTAGTGGGTGAAAGTTAATGAAGCAACTTGGGTTACAAGCAATTACAGATGCACCAGGTGGAAACATGCTCACACATCAGACAGACAAATGGGGTGGGGAATTTACTGTGCAAAGCACTGCGCTCCACAAATGTGCTCATATCTTTCTACAGCCGAGACACGTCACTGCCTTAGAGATTTAGTTTCAATGCATCAAAATAATAGGACAGTGAGATGTGTTATTTCTATTAAGGAGTACTTTTTGTTAAAATGTATAATGATCATACACTGAATGTTTAATTTAGGCCATCATGAACACGTGCAGTGGATCCTCTTCGATAATGTGCCAATGTGGACTGACATGCATTATAACGGACAATTTCAGCACAAAGGAGGCAAAATATGATCACTCTCTACGGAACCTTCTGCTTAAAAAAATATCCCGAAAATATTAAACAAATTACCACTGCAATTGGGATGAAAACTCTGGCAATTAATAGATTGTGATTAAAAGCACCATGCAGTCCACTTATTAAATCAACTCGGGGAATTTTGACATACACTTATCCACATTTATAAAAGCGATTATACTATCCATTTCTCCATCGATCCATCAATCATTACATTTGTATTGTCCAAGGTTAAATAAGCATATGCTTTTCAAAGCTGTAGTTTTTCCACTACTAGACCAATGCACTATGCAAACTTAGAAACATGTAACTGCTCAACGAATGCACCTTAATCCAACTCCAGGGTGCACTGTTTTCCTGGCTTTAAAGAGCAAATCCCACCAAACTACTGTCATGCGCTATGCTCCGATCAGATCTCAAGTGCTTGTCTGTCAAGAGGTGTGAAGCCTACAGTTTGGCAACTTTTTTGTGCTATGGCCTCATGCCCGTGGGCAAAATGCACCATGAATCCTTCACAAGACACCCACGTTGAATGTGTTGCAATCCATCCTCTACCAGACCACATCAAATGCAGTGGTGCCATGAGGAGCCGGCCGATTCAGGGTTAAGCGCACAAAGCCACCAAGGCAAGGTATATTTTTAAAGACACTGACAGTAATTGCTGACAGGTGTAAATGGGCTTGTTCTATATGGGTGACAGTAGCTAGTTATACCACAGAGATCTATTCTCTCGGGTTTTTTTTCTAATTCTTAATATGGGGCAAGCAAGCTGGGCAAGCCAATTTTAAGAGACAAATGAGTTATTTCAACAAAAACCCTTCTGTGCATGTGATTTTAAATGTCATCAAAGATAATGATAGCTTATGAATGTATATAAAAATAAAGATAGGTAAACACTGAATATTGTTTTTTAGACATTTTAAGTAAACAATTAACTAAGCGACATTTACAAACCATACAATATGTTAAAGAAAATATTTTTTAAATAAGGTTGAATCTACATTTTAAATAGCAAGGTATGGGTTAGTATATACTATCCTTTAATGTGGAAATGTAATTAAAATTCACACACATGCAAGGACAAACTCAACATACACTGATTAATTCATATAACCTTAAAAAAGAAAACCTTTGTAAAATATTTATATTTGCCAACAACCATGAATGTATAAGCTGATCCTTGTACATTGGGAATGTGTGCATATTAGTTGCAGGATATAAAGGGATTAAAGGCCTGAGGTTCTGAACAAATTAGATTAAATGCTGATAGATGTAAAGTAGTTCATGTAAGCGATAAAAATTGCAAACCCAACTACACACGCGAGCTGTAACCTTGAAATAATGCAAGATCACAATGTCTGCTGAAGTGGCAGGCAAGTCCTCGCGTCAAATTCCAGCACGATTTCAGGATTTTTTTTTTGAGGTGAATTGCTCAAATCTGCAAAGCAGATCAACATTGCAACTACATTGTCAAAGCATTATTTACAAGCATTGTTATCAAACAGTGGCTAAACCTATTTTGTTTCAGTGAAATAAATTTTCAGATGGAGAAAATATTGTATGTTTTTTGGGACCAAGTGATGTGCTTATTTTGTGTCCAATTCCAGTATTCAAAATAAATCAAGTAAACATTTATTAAATATAATTAATATTTCTGCATGTTTTCAGAGGCACTGCCCTTAGAACCACAGGCTGTCCTGCAGAGATGTGGAAAGTGGTCAGCAGTGTATTACATGTTGATTAAATTTAACATTTTCGACTCATTGATTTTACTGGAAGAACCTTGGAGACTTGCAATGTTGCTGTGGGCAAGCTGTGCACATTAAGAGATTGGAAAGCATGCAGCCATGGTGAAAAGGATTGTAAATAGATACCAATTCAAACACAGCAAAATTGATTGGGGGTTATGGTATATGGTAACATAATGTTTGTGACAGTATATCCATGACACTTAAATTTTAAAAAAAAAATGTGGATTCTTAGGTGAAAGCATTGCATATATAATTTAACTGGAGTACAACTCTTTTCTAAATCGTAATTCATACGATTAAAAAAAAAAAACTATTTCACATTCAAACATTGTTACTTATTTAATGTACCATCACACAGTGGCTCAAGAACAAACTGCATTTTACAGAGTCTGACTCAAGAATTTGCAAATGTTCTCTTTTCATACAATTTTTGCAAAACTATACCAACAATTGGTAAAATCGGAAAGGTGATGTGTTTCAGCCATTTCATCAAAATGTGAATGCAGCCCATACTGTATATTGAAAGTAATAAAAGCATCTCTCTCCTTCACATGCTATTTGATGTTGGCATTTTCTCCCATTGCTTGCCACTGCAGTTACCGGAGAAGATGTTTTGTCTGTGTATGTGTATAATGGGGATGGGATGTGAGGTGATATTTCATAACAGTGTCTGGAAAATACAACCATAATGGTATCTGTATTGACTGAATTTTATATTATTCAATATTTTCCTGTTACTCAACTACTGTTTGCTCATAATAATGTCATAAAAAGTGGTCCAATGCCATAATAAACGTAATTAACACACACCCTCTCCAGGACAAGCGGATTGAGAAAAGAACAAATGAACACCAACTAATGCTTGACAAGAATCTTACAAAGACACGTTTGTAAATGTTAAAACTAAGATCTTAGTACTTGCTTTAAATATGTTTTTTATTAGTGATCACCGACACGCTCTGGACACAAACATTAGAAAACCAGAGCCCAGCACTCAGGGAACTTAGCTAATACTTAAAATGATCATTTGCATATTTTTTTTTTATATATAATCTTGGTCACGTGGTTGGGGGCTCGATCCCCTGGCCCCCTGCCCGGAGCGAATCGGTGACCACTCTATGAATAAATGATAAACGCCAAGTGAAGCCTGTAATCGTGAAATAGAAATGTCACTCGTCAATGTTTTATCCAAAAAGTATGTTAATAGAGGCCAGGTCATCCTTCTTCAAGGCAGGTTCTTGTGTCATTTGTGTACAACACTATATTCCACATACATTGAGTTTAACATACCCAAGAAAAAATAACATGTGACCAAATCTAATAATTTTGCATTCGTTGGGTACCAAAGAAACAGATTTTTAATGTTCAGTTTTTTATAATAAGTATGTTACAACCCTGAGCCAACTAGGATCTGTAAAATCAATAAGAAAGAACCAAATAATATAAATACTTGTAATAATATACTAACTCATTCTTTTTCAAAAATATTTTTTTACGTAATCACTATTTTTAATGCTGTCCAAGAGTGAAAGTACGAATACGTTAGCTCTGCCCATCTATCCGTATGAACGTAATACACGTTCTAGTAAAGGTGATCCAAAATGAACAAAGCTCGCGTAAAACAGATTTATGCTTTATAGCAAACTGGGCAAACACATTCCTGCGGAAGGAAATGGTAGGAACGTTGGGTTGCTCGGTCAATGGCCAGGGTCAACGGCGGCGTGGTGTATTCTGCAAATATGCCCAACTGTGAGGGCGGGCACAAGCCGGCATGAGTAGGTTAAACGTTGAGTTTTATAAGGGCACCACGGGGTGACCAGCCCCTCCCCACCCAGCCCCACCCCTCCCAACCCCCACCCAGCCCCACCCTCTCCACCCAGCCCATCCCCACCCAGCCCCTCCCCACCCAGCCCCTCCCCTCCCAGCACCTCCCCTCCCACCCAGCCCCTCCCAGCCCCTCCCAGTCCCTCCCACCCAGCCCCGCCCAGCCCCTCCCCACCCAGCCCCGCCCCTCCCACCCTCCCCACCCAGCCCACCCAGCCCCACCCTCCCCACCTAGCCCCTCCCTGCACGACGGATGGACACAATAATCCCCTATGGGCTGGTGTAACCAGGAGGTTCCTACCAGTATAAAATAATACAAAATTAACATAATATGAATACGATCAATGGGTCGCCCAAAACTTTGGAGGCCCAAACCAAAGCTAAAATAATTGTAAGCATCTGCATGCTCCACGAGGTGGTGATGTGCACACCTCACCTCCACGCCCCCTCCTGGTGACATCTTACAACTGACAGAATTTCACGTCACGCTTGAAACTAAAAGACGGCAAGCATACGGTGAAAGCATTGACATGCTTACGCATAGTTTTTTTCCCTTGTGTTGTTAATATTTTTTAAGTGTTGTTATCAGGGCAAATGTTAACTAATCATTACAGGATTTTGAGGAGATTTTTTAAATAGGAATACAGCCTATAATCATGAACTAAAAATGCTTGTTAGGTCATGATTATAGGATGTGTATTTTGTCTGCACAGCATGTTAATACAACCCCATTTATTATTAAGGTTTTTTTAAAATTAATTATTGAATGTGTTTGCATAAAATTTGTCATTGCTATTAGCTAATTCCAAAGCCAAGAGTATCTTGTAAAGCTGCTGTATTTCTGAGCCTGTGTCCATCCATCATGAAAATATACAATTTTTTATGAAACATGCTAACCGAAGAGCTAAAAGTGAAGTAAAATTAGCCATAATGATGGAAATGTAAAAGTATGTTTGGATAATTGTAGATCACAAATCGCTTAGAGACACCGCAGGATTTGGCAAGTCTTTAAATAAAAAAAAGGGAAAATATTACAGCATCACCTTATTGTAAAGAATGTGCATAAGAAATAATTCTCACGACGTTTTGGCCACAACGCAAGCAGCCGTCCTCAGGTGTAGAACAGGTCTGTCGAGAGACAGACTTATTTTATTATGTTTATTTTTATTATTTTATTATTTCCATTCTACGTGACTTTACCGAAAGAACTAAGAAGATGAATCCCTGCAGTCACGAAAGCTTTAAATCGAAATTCAATGTACATAAGCTTAAGAAACCTTCCTTTAAAAGTAGGTAAATGGAAATACATACAGGTCAATTGATTTTAATTCAACAAAACAACAAGACACGGGTGGGATACTCTAATAGGAATGGAAAATTGCTGCCATATCTTTTACATACATCACTCTATGCATGAGTTCTTTGAGGCTTCTAAAATTGGAGAGGGAGATGATGAGAAATGGCAAGTGGGTGGTAAAGCAGACAGGAACATATACAATTTTTGGAAACAAATATATAGTGTTGGTTTCCTGCATGCAATACGACCAGCAAGGTAAATTATTAAATAGCAGCAATAAAAAATAACAGGCTAGCATTGTATGAAATAATGAGGGCACTTCTCAGCAGTAGATTTCTCTCTTGCAAAATGATCAAACAGCAGCATCTTCTAAACATAATCCAAACTTTTTGAAGGAGTAGGTTAAGAAGTACCATCTGCTCAATTGTATATGGAGACAAAGTTTTAAGATGTTCACATTTGTATGAATATTTATACTGCTGACAGTTTCTACTCACATTTCTTGCTGCTTATCCATGAAAGTGGCCAAACCAGTGCATTTTTTTTATTTCATTGAGCATGATCAAATGACATCTGTTTTTTTGACAGGAAGGGATTTTTTTTTGCACTGAACTATCTGTCAATGCATTGGTTATAATACAATACTTTATAAAAGGAAACTTATCAAATGTACGTTTGAAAACTTGGGAACTCATGAGTACAGCAATGCCTCCGTTAATGATGTAGATGCATTCCATGAAGTCACTTCGTGAACTAAAATTTCCTTACCAAAAGTACATATAACATGAGAGGCATAGGGATACATTCCAGGACTTTAGAGATGGGGGGGGGCAGAACCAATAGGTAAACATTGCTGCACAGTAGCCTTCACATTTTCTGCTTGGTTTAAAATGATCGTTAAGGTGGACTGTGTAAACCCCTAACAAATGTTCTGGTTCACTTTCATCTCTGCCGCCTCTACCCTTCCCTTATGATCTGCATTTTAGCTTCCCAATATATGGATTTACGCAGCACTTCTTACCAGGTAAGGCAACTAGCACTAGATGGTCGTTTAGACGACAATGGGGGTAGTAAAATCACTTTATCACTGCAAAAATACAATAACATTTTACAAACATGAGGAACTCGAGCAATAGCGGGAGTTACTACTTGAGCACACCAGTGTGTTGAGAGTAAACCCTCAACATTTACAATTTGAGTACGATGTTTCGCTGGTGATTACAACCAGCTTTATCAGGCGATTTGCCAGAATTGTGAAGAAGTCTTCCTGTTTCAGTCTTAAATAGAGTAAAGGTGATGTCATCACAACATGAGCCTATCAGGTGCGAAGACATGACAGTAGATTAAAAAAACAATGGCGGATCTTTGCTTGTTGAGCCAAGCACAGTGGCACACACCTATAATTATCTAGTACTTTGGAGGTGACGGTTGGTGGATCATACAAATTCGTTAAACTCGCAAACCTGCTGGACTACGAGGTAACCAGGAGATGGTAGTACAGTAAAACCTTGGATTGCGAGTAACTTGGTCTGCGAGTGTTTTGCAAGACGAGCAAAACATTTTAAATAAATATTAACTTGATAAACGAGCGAGGTCTTGCAATACGAGTAGTACGTATATACTCTTTGTCTGCCGAGCGTCACGTGATCACAATTGATATACGAGTGCTTTGGATTACAAACACGTTTCGGGAACAAATTATGCTCGCAATCCAAGGTTTTACTGGATAGTGCAAGGATTCTTGAATACATCTGTGCAGAGTTTTGAGTTATCCTCTCATCAGAGTGGGTTATCTCCGGGTACTCTTTCAACATGCTAAATTCTTGCACGTGGAATGAGGAAAACATCTCAAATCAGGACCCTTAAAAGTACACTATGCTGCTCTTAATAATGGAGAAGAAATGTCCCACAGAAAGGTATTCTCAGAATATTACGAACTAAAAAAAATATCTTGCACAATAATGATCTACTCTGTATGCGAGAGTGCACACAAATTGCATGTGGCATTTCCCCAGCGAACCTATCAGAGTGCCCTTAATGTGAAGCGAGTTTTGGTTTTATTGACTTCCTCCGCTGCTCATTAGCAAGACTGCTACATCATGCAGCTATTGTTCAATGCAGCCATTTGCATTGCTGCCCACCATGCCGCTCTATAGAGTCTTCTTTAGTCACGATTGTTTTGCAGTACAATAAATGCTATGCTAAATTTATTCTTAAAATAAGATTCCTGTGGATGTTGCATTGAGCTAAAAATTTTCATCTTTATAAAAAAATTACAATTCAATAAGCAGAGTGTATGTCTCGCATAGCTTAATAACCATAATCGCCTATGTTCAACGTAAAACCGTGCATATATTTTTTATAATTGCTTGTACAGCCAATGTAAAAAAACTCTGAAAACCGTAAACAAATGTCTTTTATAAAGGGCTTTGTAATTGTTTAGGCTTACACATCCTTATTTTGGTAATTTATTTTACCCTTTTATCTGGCAACAAAACTGACACCTTTTTTTACAAGGAGTCATGTTTGCACTGACCACAATACCTGCGGTCAGAATAAAAAAAAACACCACTCTGATAATGATTGCACTGTCCTTGAAACTGATTGGTCCACACCCGAGACAGCTTTTCTTAGAGCCTAGTCTCACATGGTGTGGACGAGATGACGCCAATAGGCGCACAACTCAAAGACAATGCACCATCAGAGTATGAGAGCTCGGGGTAAGCATTTATTATCACATTTTGCTACTGGCAAAGGAGGTTCCAATGGTGTACATCCTTATTTTGTTATCTCTCCATTGCTTTAGAAAGTTAGGAGTGCATGAATAGTCTACAGCCAGACACAATATTGTATATCGGCCAATCCATTATTTTGCTGACAAAGCAGCACTTAACACAGTTGTATTTGAAGGCAATAACTAAAATTAGGTTTCATTTGAACTGTAGTAGAGTCTCTGTCCTCTGCTGAGTCAGGGTGTTTTTTTATCGTTAGCTGAATGAAAATTGCTTACAGCCACCTACTCAACAAAAAGTATTGGATAACAGTAAAACATGCCTGGCATTACACTACTGTACATCACCCACCAGTTATTGGCGCACAAAAAAAAGTGACACAGATGTTGGTTTAATGCTTTCTCGCGTCATCCTCCTGCATTAAAATGTATTTAACATCCCCAATAGCAATATAAATGGGATTCGTGGTCACATCCTACAGCAGGACCCTACCTCCAACCTCTGATGTGTTAAGGCATCTGAGTAGGGCAACGGTAAGGCAGAGACTGTCATGATAGTTGTCTGAAGAAACCAGAAAAGTATTTAGGCAATAGTTGGAATGTAAGAGAGTAGTAGCCCATGGCATTATTTTGTCCTGGACCCGGTTTTGAGTATGAATGGATTCTAATCCAAATAAATATACTGTATGAGCATGTACATGTTGGGAACTTTTGTTATGAACAAAAAAGATTACACATATAGTGAAACTATATAATGTGATTAAAATGAAGCTATCAATAACATCAACAGTTTGAGGTGTACCCTAGATGTGTATTCATGAAGTGCTGGGCAGCATTAGCCTCATTCCCATGAGCATCACATTTTTTGCGGTCTAATTCTAGTCTGCACCAGCATTATACATTGGCTGTCAAGTCCCTGTAGAATTATAACTCATCCAAAGCCACTGACAGTGGTCGCTTCCTGCTCCAAAGACAGCTGATTATACAATCAGCCATAGCTCTGCTTTAATATCCACGTGACTTTGCCAACCCTGAAAGGGCATGAGAGGTCAGGCAATTGTGCAGCACCTTCATTTTATACGAGTGCCACTGCATACATCTAATGATCATTTTTCCCCAGCACATACACCATCAAAGGACATTACAATTCAGGTGTCATCATGAGGTTTCTGAGTATATAATCTACCTTATTTTCATCACTTTACAGAAATAGTGACAAGATTGGTCGAACTGTGGCAGCTTTTGGAAACTGGCAAGAATAGGAATCGGCTCAAGGTAGGTGCAAAAGCTGTGCAGCCAAGATTGGTCTTGTGAAACATATGCAAACCCATTAAATTTTCTTCTTTATTTTTGGACTCGCCTAGCAGTTAACTTTGTATCGATGCGACAGCTATCAGGTGTAGACCAGAGCCAGACTGAGGCCGCTGGGCTGTGCCAGTGAATGCTCAGCTGTCACCTGCAGCAGTGTGCCCGCGGAAGTGGCGTGTGCGCTTGCCCGTGCTCCACTCCCAGCACGCCAGCGTGTTATCGAAGGACGCCGTCACCAGCTTGTGCTCGTCAAACTTGACATCAGCACACGTGTGCGTCTGGATGCCGTACACGCATTGCCCCGTCTTTACGTCCCACAGCTTGGCAGAAAGGTCGTCCGAGCCTGAAATGTAAATTCACAAAACAGAAACTAAACACAAAAAGCAAGAAATACTACCTCCACTTTCAGTGTGTGGGAGGATGTGTACCCGGTTCTTTTAACATCTGCACTGTTGTAAAATGGGTTTTTTTCTTCACATATTGTCAATTTAGTCTGGGACATTTTTTTGAAAGAGAGTTGGAGAAGGAGATTTGCACACACAGTGCTGAATTTGGCCAGCATTGATACCACAAAAATGGTAGAATATTTTAAAACTCCTTGGACATCTCTTCATTTGTATGTGAAAAAGAGTGAAATATTTGTATTTTTGTTCAAAATACCTTCATGTGATTAAATTATAGAAAATAACATAATTACTGAATGACTGCATTATTAAGTCAAGAAAACCAGTGGTAAATTTTAGAACAGGGGTTGTCAACAAAAATAATAACAAGAGCTTTTATTTTCGAATTCGGTTAACAAATAAATATTTAAAGAGCCACAATGCCTGTGAATACGAGACGGTCATTCATAAACAACGTCAAAAACTCGTCCTTAAAGAGCCGCATGCGGCTCCGCAGCCGTAGGTTGTCAACCCCTGCTCTAGAATGAATGTAAAAAATATGTAAAAGGACACTGCATATTAAGCAAGTTTTGCAATCAGGAATGCACAGGACTCTGAGATATGGTGCGCAAGTGCAGAAACAACTGGCGGAGTCCCAAGCCACGCATTTATTGAATGTGCCTCGTGAATTTAGTGAATGTCATTCCCACAACCACAGCAGTACAATTCTTACTTAGAGCCCCATCGCTTTGACAGAGTGTGGCTTCCAGTAGGCAACATAAAAAAAAAGTCTGTTCGACTAAAGTCACAAAATGCCATCTATAATTCTTGCGGGGTTAACAATGCACAGCAAACGAGACGCATGTTATCTGTAATTTACAGTGTTTTCAGCACTGAAAGACACAATTCCTCTTATATCATGTACAGTAATTTAATGATGCACAGCTGAAGAACATGAGAGACATATGCTGGCAACAATCGAATCCAAAAACACCCTTTACACTCTCAAATCTTCTCTGTACTGAAATGTAGTTTCGGTTATTCTATATATCTACATATTATATGTAGATATATAGATATAAATAATTTTAAGCCAAATAATCAGTCAAACAATTTATTTCTACTCAGAATCTAATTTAAAACATCGTAGAATTATATTTGTATTAAAATTAGAACATTATTTTAATAATTACTTACAGCTCTTTGTCAACAACTGCTGGATAAACATCTCTTCATACAATGGTCAGTCAAAGTTATGACCATACTTCACCACACTGGTCAGTGGGGTTAAGTGGAGAAAGATAGGCCCATAATCGGTTCATTTGCATAAGAATACTTATCAACACTGGTCAGTGGTGGTTAGTGGAGAAGGCCCATGATTGGTTCAGCGATTACTCGCCACTGATGTTTTTCAGCACAAGGATTCAAACGCAGGTGGTTAAAGAAAAAAAAATATCCAGCTTTAAATCAGAATGTGAGGCAGAACTTCCCATATTTGTACCACACCAGGTCTATTGAATCTCCCACACTTTTAAAAGACAAGAAAATAGAATTAAAATATTTATGTAATTTTATGAAAAATCGCCAATGCCACTTTAAAGCACAGGCTATAAAGTATTCTTAGCTGGTCCTATCTTACTGCTGCCTATATATCTCGCCTCTGGGAAAAATATGGCGACCTGTCTCCACCAATCCCCTCGGTACGTGAGGCCGCTTCTGCATGCTTCAGGGACATGTTGATCTCATTGCAGCTCCTTGCCATCAAGTTTTTCCACATTCTCTTTTGCCTTCTCCTCCCGCCAGAATTATTTCGTCTTCCACTCCACCACCAGCTTCAAAATACTGACACGGCCACACCCCGAATATTGGATTTAGCCAAGGCCCCTTGGTAAATAAACTGCATGTACCTATTCCCCCCGCCTCCCGGTGATTTTGATAACTTGGAAATATTTGGGATTACGATTTTATTCAATAAGTCTCCTTTTGTTATTGCTCACACCATCTCATAGTTTCTGAGCTTTTTATTCTCACATGTCTTTTTTTTTTCACATTACTGTACGTGTAACAGCATATGTTTTCAATGCAATTCATGAGCAAAAAATTTACTTTATATCAACGCCGTATCATGAGAAAATAATATATTTATTGATTAATGAATACTGCACTCTGGTTAATAAGTGGTCACCGACACACTTCAGACACATACATTAAAACACAATTCCAGTGCCCAGCACTCAGGGAACTTAACAAATGCATAACATTATCATTATCTTCAGCATAGGGGCTCCCCTTCCAGGGATCGAGTCTCAACCCTGTGACCCCCATGGCCATCTTCCTCAGTGACTATGTAACCACCAGGCCTATTGCGGGAGAATGGGGGTCACAAAAAGAGCAAGCTAACACCAACGTGTTACAAAAGGGGGTTCTGAAATTATCCAACTTTCTCAATCGAATATTGATTCATGTATTATTTAAAACATTCTAGAACATACCTCAACGAGGGCCAATGCCACGTAACTAACGGACCCAACCGTACCCCTCTTTTCTGAGGAAACACATTTTTGAGGGGATGGTAGTCGGGACGCGTAGCAAGTTGGTGACCAATTATGAAAACCAGATTTAAGTACTGAAATCTAATGTATTCACAGTGGTCACTGACATGTTCTGGAAATACATATTAGAACCAATACCAGAGCCTAGTCGGAGGCAGAAAAATTACAATTCTTCCCAACCCAGTGGCTTTATTGGGTTATCGAAGCTCAGAGGGCCACTTTCCCAACGCTGCCTTCCTGGGACACAAAGGTGTAGTGGCTGGTAAAAGTGTGAGGTGAACTTCACACTGCCGCCCCACAGATATCCTTCAAAATGACTCCTACCCTACTGGCCCATGACACTGACATGGCCTCGTCTAATGCGATTTACACCTGCTTATAGGCTTCCAGGATGCATTCCCGCACCCAGGAGGCGACTCTCTGCCATTCTGTTGAGCGTATAAGACAAATAACTGTTCTACCCTCCTCCAGGCCTTGGATCTTTGCAAATCTATAGACCAGTATGCTTACCTGATGCAACCTGTGTCGCTGAGCTTTTGCCGTTGAATGAAAGAGAGGTGGAACGAAGGACAATTTCCGGGTTCACATGAAAATCAGAGAGCACCTTCAGCACAAAACGGGCCAATGCTCTCAACACGACACTTCCCTTTGAAATGGCTATGACAAGTCCTAATATTAGATTCAGTGACAACTGATAGTCATCCAGGCTTTCAAAAACTAAGGCCTTAATACAAAAAAAGAGAATATACTACATAGCATATTATAAAACATCTATATCAGAAAAATAGGACAATAATAGAGAAAATGTAACCAAAACTGAACATTACACAAAAAGTGCAGAGAGATGCATGCTGGGAATTATAATGAAAGAGGAACACATGGATCAGAGAACAAACACCAAGGAGAAGAATCACATTAACTGTTCAGAAAAGTAATGAGATTGGGCAGGACATCGTAGCAAGTGAAGAGATGATGGCTGATCCAAGTGACTAGTGATGGAATGGCAGCCAAAAGAGGTAACATGCCCCAGAGAATTATAACTGTGGAGAAGGGAGTGATGAGATTAGATGATGTGCAGGATCAAGATAGATTAAAACATCACATGGGAGGCCTTCATCCAGCAATAGATTTATCACGACTGTTGCTGATGACAATGGCAATTTAAAGTCGACAATAGGTGTTACTGGTGTAAAATTAAGCATCTGCTCACAGTATTGCTAATGCTGAGCGCATTACAATTTATCAAACATGCAAGTATGTTTCAGAGTACTTCTATATTCTCTACCTATCACAAATTGACATGCATTATTTTAAATACAGCAGAATAAATTAATCATATTCGTTTGAAAGGCATCGGATTAAAATGTCCACTTCTTGTTTAAAAGTTCCTTCAATCTAAGAAGATATGTGCTTGCGCCCTTAAGATTGAGCCATGGTCTGTCAGGGTCAATAAAAGTTGATGAACAGTAATTGCCTGTCTTTTTGCAGACCAGCCGGAGCAGCAGATGAGCATCTCATAATGTTGTTTTTAGGCCCCAAGGCCATTACATGCCATGTTATAAAACAGCAACAGACTTATCTATGTTTCCCATTTCAGATGAACATAGCAATAATGGCCTTTTTTGTTCAATTCCATTGCACAAACGTCAGCCCAAATTGTCTTGGGTTACTCGTTCTGCCGTGCACGCAGAACCCATCTCACGGCTTGCCAATGGAACCATCTTAAATGTATTACAGAGTTGGGTGGCCTCGTATTATACTTAATATCAATAGACAACCAGAATTCAAAAATACAGCACTACATTATTTGGTGGAGAATAATTAGTAGGGTTAGAGGCAATTAAATAACACTGGACTATGATATCCACTACATTACATATTGTCTGAGCTTCAGACCAAGTTATTCTACAATTAATCGTTTGGGTCATCCAATCAAATTGTTGGTAAATTGTCAAGGGCACTAAATGATTTACAAGTAGGTATTCATGTCAAATTTATTTTAAAAATATATATATATATCGACTACAAACTGGCATTGGCAGGGTGAAAATAGTCAGGCTGACCGAGGAGTGGAGGGTTTTTTTTTTGTCTTTCACTCATGACTACAACGGTTTGCTTCATGAAGCACAGACGGATACTCAAGGAACCATTGACCTGCTATGTTTATTTTTTAGATCAATCTTTATTCACAAATAATTTAATACGTGGTATATTACGAATGTTATTATGAAAAACAAAGTGTACTGTATATCCAACTGTGTGCACGTGTACTTTAATATTACAATCTCAAACAATGAGTGCCTCATTATAAAAAATGTAAAGACATATCTGAACATAAAAGAACAATCCACTGTTTAAAATGACTACAGTATTACCCATATCACAATAAAAAATATTGCTCTAAAATTTACTTTTAAAATCTCACTTAATCACACTAATTTTATATAACTAGTTATTTAAAAAAAAAACATGCACGCACACATGCACACACTCACACAAAGGTAAAGGTCACGCATTATTTTAACTGACAAATCAATCAATCTTAATTTGATCTTTAAGAGTCCCCAGTGACAACTTATGTCACGGAATCACGGTGGCTATGCCATAGATGGCTCATTTACCAGTATTGAATTGATTTCATGAGACTTCCCAAAAGGACCATTGGGCTCAACCAGACAGCCCCCTGGCACACCACCATGGCAATAGTTGACCTTAATCCCACTGTACCAGAGTGATTGTATGACAGGAAAAACTAGGCTAGGTGACTCAGATTCAGGACATTAACTATTTGGGCTTGCAAGTTGTTCTGAGTTGTAGCTTTCATCACAAGAGCAACTCAGGGACCAAGCGAGCTCGCAGACTGCCTAACTAGAGGAAATGTTTCGGGAACATCATTTAGAGGAAAAGTGAAGAGTCAGGGCAAGTGCAGGGCACAAAAGCTGCTGTTCGTAGCCCACTGACTGTGGTGGAAATAGCTTTATTTTTACCTTTTTTAATCGAGTAATTTTTTTTAATACAATATATGCATACTTATTTAATTCTTAGTTTTCCTTTGCAATCCAAGAATAAATCTCATTATAAGATAACCTTGCCATCTTATTTCTATAAGTCCACATGACAAATTTGTACAAACCTGTAAAAATAATTTGGCACACAGTATTTCATATGCAACCATAATTGGGACTGAGGAAGCTTACTTATTGCATAGGCTTGCACGGCTTGTTTGCATTTCCAAATATCCTTAGCTCTCAAAGTATTTATTGAAGAATCTTCTATGAGAAGTACACGAGGCCAGCTATGGTAAATGTCCCAGCTCCTGATTGCACCCATATCTTGGTGGCACAGGTCAAGGCAGGTCAAAGAGAGTGATGATATAATCCACTCACATGACAATGAGTTATGGAATTACACATTTTTTTCCATGTTTTATTTTAGGGCGTCTTTCAAGTGCTCAACATTGCTTCTACAGTAATGAATCAGAAATTCAATCACGTTTCCCATTTGAGACCCTGCCCCCAATTCCATTATCCCAAGATTCTATCATTATTTTAATGGCAATTTAGCAGCACAGTTAGTGGTTAGATATACGGCTTACCAAAACAGGACGGTTAAGACATTTTTGGTGATGGCTAGCTACAGCATTTATAATCATTAACGTAACTCATGTGTTTGTTTTCCAAGCGTGTTGTCCATTCAAAGCCTTGAAATGAAAATATTAATTTTATTTTAAAATTAATAAGTTTACAAAGGATAATAAAATTAAGAAAATAAGCAGGCTCAATATGCCTCTCGTTTTCAAAAAGTGATCTTTTAGCACTTTTGCCTCATACCTATAACTGGGCACATCCCACTACAAAGCTGGGTGGGATGTGGCTAAGGAGAAGACAAATTTATACATCGAAAAAGCAAAAGCCTAGTCAAATACATCACTGAGATGGAATGATCCTAAATCCACCCCACTGATGTTGAGCTTTTCAGCAGCTAGATTACAGGTTAGTGCTACCTTACATCGGGTTAGCCATACCTAGCAAGCACAGCTTTGTAATCTGGTAAATACACAGAACATGCAGTGAGGTGTAGATTAATACATACTGTTTATTCAGTACCTCCAATATCAACTTTAAATCAAAATGTTTAGCCTATTTCACTTAGCATACTATTTACAACAATCCAAACTGATTGAAGAAAACTGATGGAAGGAAATTTTATTTTAGAGTAAGTGGAAAAATTGGCCATGATGCAGGCACAAGATAGTTTGTTTTGCTTAAGCGCATGGCCATGCAATTTTTAACACCATCAAAGAAACAAAACAAGGTTAACAGCCATTTGACAGCTCAGCATTCCCCATGTGTGGAATCTATGACATCCTCTATCCTGATTAACTTACACATTCAGATGTTCAACAAGCACATACATTCTACAGTGGTGCATTCAAATAATCATTATATTCAACAATGAAATTTTCACAATTAAAGTGACAAATCAATTTTGCAATAAATAAAAACATAAAATTGCATGCCTATTATATCAGCACAGTAATGTCTTACCAAAAACAAATTTGAGGCACAGCCAGCCCAGACACCATGGAGAGATTTTGCTCCTGCGACTACGCTATTCAATCATAAACACTGAGACACATTTTAAATGTGTCATATATACACACTATCTGTTTTTTCATAAAAAGTACACTTACTTAGGCACCCATTTTCTCTCGGGTATTGAGGCAGCAGGATGGAGCAGTGGCGCAGCAGTAAGAATACTGTGCAATAAACCTGGATAATTAAATCCCTGGCCATGGCTAACATCGGTGGCAGGTGATATCTTGACCAGTCCAGGCTACTCAAACTCTTCACCAAACCGCACTTACAGGTATAGTGACATTGAATGAGTCACTGTAGCGCGTGGCGCTGGGAGATTGGTAGACAATTGAATTAGGGGTAGCAGCCCGTTCTACCAGTTGGAACCGTGGGCCAAGCCCGGAGCCTTCTGGGGGATCCAGAAGGGGGCGTGGCCAAGGGCGGAGCCTGGTCACGCTGGGGAGAATAAAAGGCGAGCTCCAACTCACAGTCGGAGCTGCTGCCATCGGCAATGGAACTCGTCATGGTCTTCGCCTCTTAGAGCTGTGGGTCTGGAAGCATGTTGGCTGTCCCGACCCGGTATGGAGTTATCCCCTATGGCTGTGAGAGCCGGAATAAACAAGAGGGATAACGCCTCCTACTAGTGTCTCTGAATTAGTACACTACACAAGCATGATGGATGGTAAAACAACTCCCATGAGTGAAACGACATGGAGAGATCTTCATCTAGTAGGGGATTGAGAAAGGGCTATAAATAACTGAGGCTGCAGAATGCAAATGACTAGCTCAACATAACAAAAAACATGAATTCGAATAAAATGGTACACGGGTCGGCTTGATAAGCAGGCAAAGCCGACTATTAGCACTGTACACCTTTCAAACACTGAAGTTAACTTATAAATGAAAAACTCTTCGAATATAGGTTGTCATGAGTAGACAAGAGGCTTGTGACTAAATGTGTCACTCAGCTTTGAAGAGAAAAGCGATGCTAAAATAAAAAGGCCACAACTCTCTGGTCCTTCCAAAGTAATTTAGGTGGAGACATCTTGACAAGAAGTGTCCTTCTTCCCACAAAACTAAGTCAATTTTAAACGATTAATGTGCCTCTCACTTTTTTTTTTACACAGCAATAGAACTTCCAACCATAAACTCTGAGCAGTGACACGGTTGTAATCTCATCCACACACAGCTACGCTCGACTGCTCCAATACAACCAGATGGTGCAACGGGCTAATAGACAGCACCCTAAACTTGATAGCCAAGCAATGGAAAGGTCAGACAAGGCAGATGGCTACACACTCCTGTGCCAAACAGTGGCAACGTATGCACATGTAATGGTAAGACATCACCATTAACATAGCATGCAGTCTCCATATCTGTCTGCATTGGGTTTAGTGTAAAGTAAACTCTCACAGGGTTGTTTGTGGGAAATGGCTAAGAAACATAAGAGTTTTTTTGGGTTAGATCGCGTAAATATAAATGTGTCATTAAACCAGCCACCACCCGACACAGCCAATTAGTAAGGTGTGTAACGTAAATGTTGTGAATTTGCTCTCCAACACACCGGTGTGTAGCGGGTTCTCAGTGAGACGGAGATGACGTAGTCGGAGGCACACTTATTTATTCAACCAAAGGGCGGAACACAATACTTGAAGGGGTAACGGCCCCTTCACCCGTCTAACAGGGAGACACCCCTAGCGCTAGCCCGGCTAGCCTGCTCCCAGGTCCTCCACTAGAGAGCTAGGGGAGGCTAGCTGATCCGGCCCTGGTCAAGCTCGGATCTCGGCACCCTTAGCCAACCAGACCGGCTCTTACAAGAGCATCGGCTCTGGGCTCTCAGGGCCGCGCCGCTGGCTTGCCCTGGTCGGTCCTTAGAAGGACAGCGAGCCAGGGGAGTCCCAGGGCCTATCCTGCTGGTCTTCGCTCTTCGCTGGTTAAGCTGTGAATACTCGACCCCGAGCCTACCGGCTCCCCGTCTTATATAGAAATTCCCCCCCCGAGGGTTGGGGCTCTGGGGGATCACAGCGCCACCCCAGCCCCCCAGGGCTAACCGTTACGGACGTGGATGTAGACACCCTTACGTGTGCAGGCGCAAACACCCCTTGTGTGTTTGTTTGCCCTCCCGTAACACCCCTACACTAGTAACGAATTGGCACGTTCTGTTTACGTGACCAACCTTACTAATTGGCTGTGTCAGGTGGTGGCGGGTTTAACGACACATTTAGATTCATATTAACCCAAAAAAAACTATTTTATGGATGATATTGGTCGTGAAAGCCTACGTGTTAAACTGGCCAAGAAGCAATTATCAATTGAATAGATCGGAAATGTGTAGCTGTATTCTGAGAAGCCAGATGCAAGAGCTGCAGAAAAGAGAAGCACAACACCTTTAGCATGCCTGTAACTTAAATAACGTAGGTTCGTTTTGAATTAATTTAAATGAATTTGAGCAACATTTCTGCAGGTAATGCTATTTTTAATTGATCACTTTTAAAGATTATAGTCAAAACCATTATACAAGTACACAGGAGGGAAGCATGCTATACAATGATTCAAGCAACTCCTGATTTTTGTGTACAGTCTGTTGTCCCTCCCCCACACCTCCGATTAGCGCAAGTAGTTATGAACGGTGCGAAAGAAGTTCAACATACATACAACTCCTGATGCCATCGAATGGATTGCCAGACTCACCATACAGTTGTAAAATAATGGCAGATGCTTTTCAAATGACATATGAAAAAAGAAATCATCAAAGTAGAGGTGTAGCGATCTGGGCCCCTCACGATTAAATTAAATCGTCACGATTTCTGAACGCAATTGATTTAAATAATCAGTTATGTTTTGCTACTTTGGTGAATATTGTGCCTCAAGTGGCTGCAAAGTTTACGTGAACCAATTGCATGCAACATTGTACATAATATAAGTTTACATGTGTAGTGACTGTAATTGTCACTGTGTGGTGCCAGGACTTGCGAAGTCACGGCCGGTAATGTTGTCATTTTCTTGGTTCTTTCGGTAAAGTCACGTAGAAGGGAAACAACGCAGGACGGGGTGGCCGAAACGTCGTGAGAATTGTATTTGATTATGTTTAAATTTTTTATTTTATTATTTCCCTTCTACGTGACTTTACCGAAAGAACCAAGAATATGAATCCCTGCAGTCACGAAAGCTTTCCATCGAAAAATGTTGTCATTGTGGGCAGCCCGGGTTGCGGGCTGCAGTACCAACACTAGCGGTGGTTGGGTGAGCTGCTGGTTAGCGCGGAGGCACCGCGAGCAGCGTGCGGTGCCGGCTCCCAGTGAGGGAGCGAGAGCGAGCGTCTGCCAGCCAGCGTTACTCTGGGGCATGACACTCTGGCTGTGACCTGTTGTCACGTGACCGGACGATACTGGAGGGGGGGCCACCGGTGAACGGGGGCCAAGCGGCGGTCACGTGGTCCCGGAGAGCTCTCGGGAATATTCGAGAAGGTGCCCAAAGGAGCCTGGAAGGTGGGCGGGGCTAAGGGCTGAGCCAGCCCCAGCCCGGGAGCATATAATGAGAGCTCCGTGAGGAGCTCGGGGTTCTTCGAAGTGTTGGTGTTTGAAGATCCACGTCGGGGAGAAGAAGCTTCTAGCCACGTGGTCAGGGACCAACCTTGTGATCCGGGCCGGGATAGCGAACCGTGTCTAGTTCTGCCGTAGCGTGGTTAGATGGGCATTCGAGACCCGAGTGTAAATTGTGTTATGTTCGTGTGGTAGTGTTAATAAATAGTGTTGCTCCCAAGATAATGTCTGCGACTTAGTTGGACTCACTACGCATGCACAATCTGATGCCTATATCGTGAGTACAAGAATCGATGTATACAATGCATCATTGCATTGCTCGTCAATACAGATTAATATTTACTCATTACTGTGGCATACATTTAAATTCCACACGTGGGTAAATCTGCCACTTTGGGCAAAATTATTTGCTCAGTCGCATTACTACCGGGGTTTGTTTGCGATTAATTTGTGGCACAATTGTATAGCGCACTGCACCATGAGGCAAAGTCTGCATGTGTATTGCATTACGATTGTAACAACCCGAGTTCTGTTCCCAGCCAAAGCATCATAGACAAATGGTATATATACCAGCGGTCCCCAGCCTGGAGACCCCTGGTATATACAATCCATTCTTGCCAATCCACTCTCCCCCACACACACCAACTCACAATAACAAGCCTAGTGAACGATGGTCAAACAACTTCCATGACTGACATGGCATGGAGAGACCTTCATGCAGCAGTGGATTGGGAATGGGCTGTACTTTTTGTTCCTTATAATTTAATTGCTAAAACATTTATCAGTCAAATCTTTACTTAAATCTTTCGTGACTGTAGGAATTCATATTCTTTGGGTCATTCGGTAAAGTCACGTAGATATAAAAAATAATAAAATAAAATAAAAAAAATAAAGTGCATAAATTTTTTTTAAAATATCACAACGTTTCGATCGCAACACAAGCAATCGTTATAATTTTTTCTATCTACGTGACTTTACTGAAAGACCCAAAGAATATATTATCAGTCATTATATATAAAATAAATGCTAAAACTGACCACTAAATACCACAACACACGATTGCATAAAAACCGGACTGTAAATGTCAAATAACAGTGGCTGCATGCTGGAAAGGGCAATGCAATCAACACATTAATATCATCCTATATTGTGCAATACCAGGCCTCCTAGTGACTGCAATTCAATAGGCAAGCTCAAATGAAAAGACCACATATAAAGGTCAGATTAATACGGGATTAAGACATGCACCTTTGACCCTATTAGGGGAGCACTCAGTTGTACAAGTTGTTACAACGGCTGGAATTTCCAAATACAAAGGAAATGATTACATGCTAAAACAGCAGAGGTCTTTGGCACCACCTAAAACCTTAACACATACAATATTCATGTCATTGTTAATGGCATCTTATTACCATGCAAGTGGAACAATTTCTGCAGGCCCTATCTTTACATGATCCAACAATCCAACCTCTGAGTTGGTGGATTACAAGAATGCACGACCCCATCTCACTGCTATTTGCTTACTAAAATTATTACATTATGCACCATCCAGCACTGCCATATCTGTATTTGGTACACCCTAAACCTTTGGCCAAAATAATATATATATTTTTAAATGAATGCATATGTTTGCTCTGAATTGACACATTTGATTCATCTGTGGTTAAAGGGCAAGTGGTTACATGGAAACGGAAAAAAAATCCACTCGTGGTAAATGCTAAAGGGGTTAGGATTTTTTAAATAAAGAAATAAAGGCCATAACTCCAAATGGGGTATTTAGGTTGGAAGAGCTTTCGAACACACGCGTTACAGAGCACATTCACCCTAATACAGCATTCCAGATTGTGTCTCCACAGCAAATCCTATTAAAAAGCTGCTCTCAATTGGCGAAGGCATGTTTACAGATTAGCATGGTGATTGCAGTATTTATTGTGATTGTTAATTTCTGCAATTACCATGGACAATCTGTAGAATTGTAATGTAAAATTTAACATACAAATTACTTTCAATTTGGTTTTCTATGAAATACAATTGTTGAGTTACTCAACAGTTATATGTTCAGAAATATGATTTGAGCCACAAATTGTCACTGCATCAAAAATAAAAACGAGCATGAAAAATGGCTTATTAAGAGTAAATCTGCCAAAACACTAAAAATATCAAGGACTAGCTCAAAGCTGTACTTTCCATTGTGGGGGGGTGGGGGGGGGAACTTCCTGGAATAAAACCTATCGCTACATAAAACAACCAAGCCATTATTTTGGGAGATCAGCATATGGACCACTAAATGCAAAAAAGCAAGGGAACCCATCTCCTTTCATGCCTTAAGGGCAAATGCATTTTAGCTATACCACAAGGAAGATGGAAATCATTTAATAAATGGTGACATACTAGGAAGATATACAAACATTAACAGTGAATATCCACTTACAATGTATTGTTATTCTTACTGTGTGCTCACCAAGCAACTTAAAACAAAATGGTTTCAGGTTAATAAGTGAGTAGACCCCTTTATTTTAATTTAATACAAGTGAAGTTTGACCTAGATATGCTCAATGGGAGCAGGGCAGCCACAAACACTCACTTTTGATAAATATAACCTTGTAGGGCAGCTGGCTCCTACAGTTTGTGCAGTGCACATAGCAGTACACTAAAACCTTGGATTGCGAGCATAATTCGTTCTGAAAACGTGTTTGTAATCCAAAGCACGCGTATATCAAAGCGAATTTCCCCAGAAGAAATCATGGAAACTCAGATGATTCGTTCCACAACCCAAAAATACTGTATTCATATAAAAATGATGAATACAAAATACCTTTTTATATTTTTATTATTTAAATTTAATGTAAAGTAATCAAATTTATTAATCAAATTTAATCGTGGCTGGTGTGAGGGAGACGAGAGAGAGAAGAGGGTTATTGCGTAGGACGACTTTCACTTGCAGTACAGTAACTAAAGAACAATCACTACACTTGGACACAAAATAAAAAAATGCTTTACGCACACACACGTGGTCACAACACTATAATAAACAGTCTACGCTCGAACGGATGTTGACTATACGAGTGAGGCACGCCGACTGAGACCGAGCATGGGAGACGATTACCCACAATCCCGCAGCGAGAGAGAGAAGAACCAATGGCTCAGTTGTGATCACGTGACGCTCGGCAGACAGAGTATACTGCACGTACTACAGTACTCGTATTGCAAGACATCGCTCGTTTATCAAATTAATATTTATTTTAAAAAATTGCTCGTCTTGCAAAACACTCGCTGATTAAGTTACTCACAATCCAAGGTTTTACTGTATTGAAAATCTATCTAAATAACTGTTGAAACGTGCACCACAAAAAGATACAAAATATATATCTTTCCACATTTTTCTCCTCATATGCCTCGCCTATTCTTTGTCATTTATTTATCGACAATAGACAAAAGATATACCCTGACTATTTTCATAGTACGAGGCAACATTGATTGGCTCTGCACACAAGTGGCTTCGAGGAGATGCACATACACTTCCTGGATCTAAAGAATGGCAGTTCCAAGTTCTCCATTATCCAATGAGGATATCAAACTAAATGGGTTATCTCCTATGCAGGGTTCATTCCAAAAAATGTATACTTAAAAAAGGGGGGAAGTGAATTCACATGTATTGTATTGTCAGGGTTGTGACAATTCTAAGCGATTCAAATACTTACGCTTAGACGAAATGCATCATATTGCACGTTTAAGACTAATTCTTATTTCTGTAAATTAAAAGCATACATTATCTAAGACCAATAGAACGAATAGGACAAACACCATCAATGCCTGATATGAAATTGAAAATACAAACAATATACGTACGGATCAACTTCAACAAAAGCTATACTCCGAACCATGACCACTGAAAATCGTGGGGAAAAAACTTTACACGTCTATTAAAGAATGAAATATCCATTACAGGGACTCCTCTACTTGCGAACATTCGACTCACGAACTTTCAGAAATACTAACAAACCTGTCTGTATGTTCAGTTGCCTGTTCGGACTGAAAGTCGTCAGTTCAACCTCCGCGCAATAGATGTAATGGTTGTTCGGTGTCATTACCCAGCATTCCTAGCATTTCTGCCTGGACCGCCGCCATTGCCTGTTGTTGTGTTGTCGCTGTGCAGTTCACTACGACATTCTCTGTGCTTTTCACTCAGATGATGCCTGTTACAAGTTAATTGAAGAAGAGAAGAGGGCAACTGTGCAGACATCTCTTGGTGGTTCAAGGGAGTCGAGGAAACACGAGCACCAAAGGGAATTAGCATCTAATTCTGCAAAACATTAAGATCCAGTGGCATCCACATCTGCAGAACATGAAGAACCAGTGGCATCTACATCTACAGGAGATTATACAACTTTTAAAGCAATTCCCGTGTTTAGTGTACATGCCGTACATGTTTAGAATCGACAGGAGCCCCTGTATTAATGCCATGTTTTCACATTTTATGTGGCAATAAACAACGCATGTGCACTTATAAATGTCTGGCAAACTTTTTTTTCCCCTGACATTGAACTTATCACCGTTACAGAACAAAATCAATACTTAACTCCAGGAGGAAATAACTTGAACTAGCTGAATGTGCTTGAAAACATGAATTCACATGCGTGAAAGCAGACCTCTAATGCAGAGATCTACCCTTAAAAAAACGCATTGTGCATCATTGTATAATCTTCATGGGTGAAATTATTGTCACCCAAAAATACACAATTACAATCATATATTTATAATGCCTTAGCAAAGGGTTTAACGAAAAGGGGAAGAGTTAAATGTGAAATGTTAAGGTGCAGCCATTCAATTACGTGCTCATTTCACTGCTGGTAGAACGGCCTCCCCTAGGGGAGGAGCTTTAGAGAGCCCCTCTTGAGGGTGTTTAAGAAATATTACTACAAATATAGGTTACTAAGGTATGATATAAGCAAGGCTGTTGCCCATGACCGAATCATCGGAATGCACCCTTACTCATCACATCTTTGAAGCAAAGCATATTTTAGTGTAGCTAGTACTTGGATGGCCAACCTCCATGCATGACAGGTGTTATAGCCTATAGATTGCGGGGCTACTTGATGGACAACAGAGGACAGAACAGAAACATCTAATGTTCATATATGTTCCCACCTTGTCAAATAACCCCCACCACCCGCATGGCATGGGGAGCCTCAACCAGCAAAGGATTTACAAATGGCTGTACACGGACATGGCTTGGGCTGTAAATTATTATCAGCACATTTTTTTTGCACAAATGTGGATTCCATTTAAACTTAAAATTTAAATGTGATAAATCTTGACTTAAAGCTTTCGTGACTGCAGGAATTCAAATTCTTTGGGTCTTTCGGTAAAGCCACGTACAGTAGATAGAAATAGTATTTTATTTTTTATCAATGTTCTATCTACGTGGCTTTACCGAAATACCCAAATAATATTAAAATGTGATATTTTCAAGATAGGGTGGGTTTCCAGTTTTCTAATGGGATGTAAACTTAGAGTACACTTTGTGGGAAATCGGTAAAAATAATATTCAGTGCTTTTTAAATAATCAAATAATGCGTTGAATTGCACATTTTACCTGTGGATGCAAAAAGCCTTACTGATACAAACGTGTCCTCATGGCCCGTTCACACAGTCCACAATTCCTGATATTTTCACTAATGTTTGCAGTGATAATCATTACAAGTACAAAACCATCACTGTTACATCTGTAATGTGCATAACTGTACTTTACATAAGACATTCCGCAGAATGTTTTTTTCTAAATCAGCAATGTCTAGTTTAGTGGACGTATACGAGTTTTCACGCAGTCAAATGCTTATTAATTTAGAACTCTTGATTGGTTTGGATACGTAGTGCGACCAGAGGCCTTCTATGGTCATGAATTGCAATTACAAAATTACTCAGACCAAAAACTGAATGCATAACTTTTTGTTGATACAAAAGTTAAAATAACTTTCTGTAACAAAATAACTGTGTTGTTGTTTTTGTTCTTTCAATCTGGCTGTTATTCTTTAAAACTCACATGGTTGAGGCTCGCAAGTGATTTAATCAATCGGACAGGCAACTTATGAGCGGCCAAAACCCAAGTGAACCAAAACACTATACAGGGTGTTTCAAAAAGATGGACCCGATTTGAAATCGCGATATCTCTGCAGCCACAAACCGCCCATGAATGAAACTCTTACCACTTGAAAGGGCGGAGCATAGAGTTTCAAATGATTACCGCTCGATGCCTCTCCCAACGCACAAACAGCCCCTAGCCTCAGTCATTCGCAAGACGCACTGCCTCAACGTTGGATAGGTCGCACGGGACCCCAAGACTTGGCGCTACACTCTTGGCCCCCAAGATCCCCAGACATCACACCCTGCCACTTTTTATTGTGGGGATACGTCAAAGACCGTGTTTTTGTGCCACCATTAGCGACTAATCTGGATGACCTCAAAAACAGAATCACGGCAACGGTGACTTCAGTGGAAGAAGACACTTTGAGAGGCGTTTGTGACGAATTAAACTATCGTCTCGATGTCCATACAGCAGGTGGAGGGCACAGAGCATTTATAAAACGATTAGTACAACTTTATAACTCATTAAACCGTTTGTAACTTTTTGTGTAATTGTAACATGTTGCCATCGTTAAATATACTGCTTTGAAATTGGGTCCATCTTTTTGAAACACCCTGTATTTTAAAACTGTTGTTATATGCTTTATTTATAGAGCAATTCAATATCTATGAGCTAATTTAACAATGCACATGGTATTAAGCCATTTACATTATTGCAAATTGAGAAACAAACATCAAGACCTGATTGAAAAAACTCCAAATTGCTAAAAAAATCCAAATATATTTCTATTTAAAGCTTTCGTGACTGTAGGGATTCATATTCTTGGTTCTTTCGGTAAAGTCACGTAGAAGGGAAATAATAAAATACAAATATAAAACAATAAAAATGCTCACGACGTTTCGACTGATGATGATTGCTTGTGTTGCAGTCGAAACGTTGTGAGAATTTTTATTGTTTTATATTTGTATTATTTTATTATTTCCCTTCTACGTGACTTTACCGAAATAACCAAGAATATATATTTCTAATTGGATTTACTGGAAAATGTAAAATAATTTTTCTAAATTGCCATTCATGTGCATTGCAAGCAGACAACAAATTGCTTCCCTGCTGATTCGCAGCCTGAAATTTTTGCAGTGCATTGCATGACAGGCTATATTCATACAAAAATGAAGCGCTCAGTTGGCATCGCATACATAATGCAGTCAGCCCAAGCTCGGCAAAATGCACGTTAACTTGAACTCAACCTCTGATTTAATATGCATAGACAGTGCATCAAACAGGACTGATTTGAAAGTAGTCTGTGCAAACTAAAAACAATACTGCTTAAAGTTACAACGATAATAACCATTGTGTTAATATCCCTCAAACGTGCCCATCTCTTCCCCACAAAATCTACTACAAGGATCCTGACAGCTCAAGCATGAAGGCGAAGTGGTGGTAAAAAAATGGGAATTACACCTTTATATGCTGTGCATTATCACTGCAGTCAATAAATCATGCGTGCGTCCTGGTCATAACTCCCACACTAAAAGCAATCAGTAAACAGAGCACGCCCAGGCTGCTCACAAGTGCAATATCACAAGTCCAAGGTTGCAGGGGATAGGAGGCTCTGGGGAAACTTGGGGACAGATTAACCCCTCTTTGCCTAACTGTTCTAAAACCAATGCCCTCATCCAGAAGTAGCTCGCATGCCTAGTACACGGCACACTACACCTGCTCAAATATCTGCTCCAATGCATGTACATATATTTATAGCAGTTGTAGAATGGCAAGTGAAAGTGGATCAGTATTTATTTGAAAAACACTATTTTCTTGTACTTTTACAAGCATTGTTACTGTGTGTTATACATCAATATCGTGCTAATGATATAAACGTAACTAACATTTACAATAATCTTTTATTAAAATATTTAATCTCCACATAATAACCGCTTATAAATAGATTACGTATTTGTGATTATGTGTAAATAACTACGAAGGGCACATCACATGTCAAAATAAAACAGACCAGTTGCTCTGTTCAGAATCATTATGTACTTGGTGGGTTTTGGGTATGATGAAGGTCTCTCTCACCAATATAAAATACAATTTTGGGCCATTGGAATTTGTCAACCAATATTTTTTCAGTAGCATGTTTAAACAGGCAAAAATGAGACAAGTTTCACCTTATAAGTCTCATCAACCAAGTGTACCCTGTTAAACAAATGCTGGTGGGCTGTCCATTGTAAAGGCAAAAGCCCTGCAGGAACACCATAGTGCAGCAGAACAAAACAGCACAATTATTATGTCCTGTCTTTGTGGATTATGGGTAGTCAATCATTAACTATACCAACTGCTTGAATACCAAAATATATATTTGAAATACTGTGGGTTTTTTTTTAAGTTAAACCTGCCACGACAGAGGCACAAAATGTGTAGTGCTAAAAGGTTACTTCAACAGTCTAGGCTTAATAAATGGCACAGGTAGCTCATTATTGCGTGCGAAAATAATATATTATTTGGTTCTTTCGGTAAAGTCACGTAGATAGAAGAAAAAAAATACGGAATTTCGATCACAACACAAGCGATCGTCATCAGGAGGAAAAAGGGGTACGGCCACTGAAGGCAACTGTTTTTAAAGGTTTAAAAATGGGTGTGGCACAAGCGTTCTGGTGCCAGAATGCAGTGGGCGGGGCATATGTGCCTTGGGGTCAGAGAGTACCAAGGTGAAGCACGGAAGGTGACAAGAAAGGAACAGGTGGCAATAAAACATACAACAAGTTATGACTTAAAGTGGTTGATGACGGCCTTCCAATGATTGCTGAGTTTGTACCCATCCTCTCGGTTGAAATTGTGTCTGTAAATGTGGATGGCTTCATGAACGAATCTATGATGATAGCCAGTGGGCTTGCAAAGTACCATCGTCTTAGAGAAATCAATTTCGTGTGGGCCAGCCGCATGTAAATAATTATCAGCCACGGCTGAAATGTTGGTCCTACCGTGCTTCAAATCTGCCTCATGCTAACGAACACGGTCCGAGACATGTCGCTTAGTTTCCCCAATTTAACTGCTGCCGCAGATACAGCTTAGTTTGTAGACGCCGGGATATTGCATGTCAGAAATCTTGTCCTTCACAGATGGGATCAGATCACTAATTTTATGCAGTGTTAAATCGGACCTGGATATTGTGTTTGTTCATGATTTTGGAAATCATTTTGGTGACCCCTACTATGTATGGCAAGGGTCACCAAAAATATAAGTTTTAATTTTATTTACAATTTTTTTTTTCTATCTACGTGACTTTACCAAAGAACCAAAGAATATCAATTCCTGCAGTTAAAAAGTTTGAAGTGAAAATTACTAAAAATCTAAAGGAAAAAAATTAATGTTTGCATTGACATTACATATACAGTGCAGTCCCGATAGTGTATGCAGTGCCCTGTTTTTGAACCTCAGAAAACCAGACTGAATAATGGTAAAATACACATTTAATAAACATTACAGTAATTAAATATTATTAGATGTGATACAAGGAAACTGTGAGACCCCTGAATACATGAAAGTCGCCATAGACGTTTAAATTATTAATTTCATTTTCCCAACTTATACAACGAATATAAAAACCAATTAAACTTTAAAAGCCAGTGTCCCACATGCTTTCATAGGAGATAGGTGGTTATCATCTCCATTAGCAGTCCTAAGCCAATAGCAAATCCAAAATAATAATTTCAACTTGTAACAACGCACAGTAATTGCTCACCTTAGAAGAGAGGATGACTCAGAGGCGCCATGTACCACAGACAAGCAGCAAGGCAACCAGACAGTTAGCCAGCACCAACAATTGCCCAAGCTTTGCAGTCGTCTAAGCTGTTATTGGCCAACAATTAGTGTTTCCATGTGGAAGGACATCAGACCACACGGCAAATACCCACGAGTGCAAGGGGGGGGGGCAAACACTATCCTATACAGATGAAATAGGTGGAGTCCACATTTGCTGTACTGCCTTTTCCTGGCAAATCAGGCTATGGCAACTCAACACCTCCAGGAAGGGAGTTTCACAACTGTTGTGTAATTCACCAACCCTCACCTCCAGTGCTGGGTTAAACAAGCGTTGCGCCAAAACTGCCCGGGGGTGCTGATGACATTGTACTAAATGGCATTCACCACAAAGTAAGTTTACCAATCATAATTGACATTAGAGGTCAAATATTGTTGGTTCTTGCGGTAAAGTCACGTAGAAGGAAAAAAATTAAATAATACAAATATACAACAATAACAATATTTTTATTATTTTATTGTTTCCCTTCTACGTGACTTTACCGAAAGAACCAAGAATATGAATCCCTGCAGTCACGAAAGCTTTAAATCAAAATAAGAGGTCAAGTCAACCACAAAGAACATTTAAACTCATTATATCATGACTGTATGCTTGGGGGTATCAACTAAGCTAGACTCCAAATACAATTAAAACAATTAAATTATGTTTTCGACTCTATAAATGTTTTTTAGGGAAATATGGGATGTCACTTGCAACTGTTTGCAGCAAAGGCTGACTTGTCAGATTGCATACATTTTCAAGTTATTTGAAGTATTGAGCACGTTTATTTTTACCAAAAAGCTTTGTATTAACGTTTAATGGAGAACAGATGGATTTGCTCCTTTCTAGTTTTTCCCCCAGAGACATTGATAGGGTTGTTTCTGGTTTATATGCATAGATCCCACTGCAGATGACATTAATATGCAGTAAAGTGATTGAAATGCCCGAAAAACAAATATCTCTGCAAGATCCAATATTGACTTATACAGTTACCACTTATCCCCTTTTAATGCCAAATATTGTTTTTGCTATCTATTTATACATGGAAATGCATAACATTAAGTACAAAAGCACAATAAACTACTTTCTTACATCTAAGATATGCAACTTAAGAATTCTACAAATTATAAACAAAAAATTATACTGCATAAGCGTAGTCATTTGCTAATCCACTACTGGGTATAAGGTCTACCCGTGCCATGTCGGTCTTCACCACACTGATTATATTATTAGTGCAGGTTGGTGAAGGAGCCGCGCAGGACCAGTTCAGCTATCACTCATGTTCACTGTAGTTGGGAATCAAACGTAGGTCACAGAGTCTGTAGAGCAGTGCACAAAACAACCATACCATCGCTCCTCCCCAAAAAAACATAAAACAGAAGAAAAAAAGAGTACTATTAAATACATCCATCACAAAGTGTATGGCACACTTTATGATGCATCTATTTTATAAACAAGTGCTGGTGACAAACATGAACAGAATGCCTTCAGGTGGTTGTTATATTTTCATGCGGAACTTAATTTAATTTATTCTCCACAATTTCCCATGGCAGCACAAGTTTTGTATAACACTGTTGTTTTGCGCCAAATTGCACCGCATTTTTAATAGATGGCTCGTGCGTATAAACATTCTACAACCTGGCAGCATTTATTTAACAGGTCACACCCTGCTGATGAGACTTCGGAAGCTGCTGATGAGACTTAGCAAGTTCGAGTGAATTCCACTGGTCCAGCAGAAACCAATAAGTCCGTCTTATTCTAAACAGGAACTATACCACGTTGCCTGTCGTGATCAGAGTTCCGAGCATCGCCGGCCGACAAGTACCTGCAGTACAATAATGCCTTGGAGTTTCTTTGCAGGCTCTGGCACCTATCTGGGTACAGCTGGGCCTACCCCTGCTCCAAAAGAATCTCCACCCAAACGAAAATCATCTTGATCATCAGGCTGTTGACATTTTAGTATACCGATGACCCATACTTGCTCCAAGAACACTGAGACTCTCACTGGGATCTGGCCCTCACTAAGATGTTGTCAACGCAAGTCAAAATGAAATATAATAATTTGCACAGGTGATATTCGTGCCCATCTTATAGTGAAAAGCTATCATACGGTGCAATGTTTAGCAGATCAGTATAGTCTACCAGTAGGAGGCAATGTTGCTTGTGGCTTTTTCCAATCAGGTCATTTGCAAGCAATTAATTGTCTAGGTCATGTGGAACATCGCTCGGTATATGCGGCCTACTATTTTTCTAATAAAGTCACGGAATCTATAACATCAATTCTGAAGCAGACGGCAGATATTTATGGTAAATACACAGAGGACGCGTAGGTACGGTATGTTATTAACCAGGCTGGCTGCCGAGTGCAAACCGTGAACCTCTGCAACAAGTTGGAAACATGCTACCATTCAGCTATGTCACTGAACCAAGGATAAACAAACCTTTCTCTGTGAGTGAAGCCATGAGACCACCAGGAACTTGGTAAATGGAACTTGCTAAATGCACTCGAGACCATCAACAGTCCGAAAGGCAACACATGGAACTGGCAGTCCTGCCACCCACCCACGAGTCTGAGAAACGTCCAGTGATCAGACGACACCGGGACGTGCAAGTAGGCATCCTTCAGATCCACTGAAGTAAGTTATGCAGGGGCCACTGCCTTCCAAATCAAGACCACGGTTTTTGTCTTGAATTTTCAACATGTGATACATTTGTTTAGACCCACAAGTCCCATGATTGCTCAAAAGCCTTCATGACACATTTGGCATCAGAAAATATTGGGGGTAGAATCCCCAGCTCATTTGGAGTCTGGGAACCAGCTCTATCACGCAAAGCTCCAGAAGGTGGTAAAATTCGGCTCCGAAGGCTTCCTACCAAAGGGTAACGGAGACACCATTTTCCCCAATGTAAAAATAGCCCCGCTTGGAAATGTATGCTGCAGCTTATATGGTTGTGAAGGTCAGGGCACACACTTCCCTGACAAAACTGGCTTGGAGGTCAGTCTTAAGATTAAGCTCCTTCATTGAGCTTCTTCCAGCTCTTCACATCTTTCTCCAGGAATTCCCACCACCTAACTGGCAAGTGTTCCGAATTGCCTATAGACCAGGAACCATTCAGGCTGATTAGAAAATGTCAGACTACGATATAACGAGGGAATGCTCCCCCATACTAGGGGTGAAAAGTTATCAACTACTTTCAACAGGTGCATGCCTTGTCTTTATGGGAGTTTGATTAGAGAGCTGGAGAGAAGGGAGAAGCAGAGCACTTTCAAAAAGGTGACCTGCTTTCTATTACACACCCTCACAGGTCTGGAGTGTATCATCAATGGCCAGCAAAGATGGTGTAGAGATGGATGATATCATGGGGCCGCATTGCACTCGCACACACCTGGGAATGTTCCTTACACACATTACGTTTAATATAATTGTTAAGAATTTCTAAGTGATTCATTCTTGAGATGTGACTTAGTGTGTGGACTGACACTGTCCATATGTTTTAGTTGAGGTCAACAGTGATGATGGCATGCTGAGGAAACTAAAATGTCTTGACAGTTGTCTTATCAGTTACAAATGCACTTTCCTGTTGCTTGCTTACATTTCTATATTCAAAAGGCAGCCATGCTTTGAATGGTCTTCCACGGATTATGACCTATTGCCCTATTCAAAATATAAATATTTTATGAGAACTGTGTAAGTGATTTTACAGCATTTTTGAGCATTGCTTAAATGTCCAATATATATGAGCTTCTTGTTTGTAAAAAAAAGTCCACATAATAGGGTTGAGAGGAAACAATTGATGCTCTTAATCAAGCCCAAGTTTAACAAGCATATTTATAAAACAAAAAACTGCGCTTTATTGTGAATAAGAATCATGCATTCGGCTTTGTCCAAATGGCCCAGAGAATATAGCAAAACAAGAGAGAATCACCGAAGCTTTGGCAGTGTTACACAGACACTTGATATGTGACTTGTCTGCAGCAGAGCCAGCTGAATAATTATCATGCAATGTACTTCTCTGAAATGTGCAATGGTGGGAAGAGTTTGCTGAAAAACACGGGCATGCATTTACGAGTCATCATTTGAATAAGAAAACGTGTGTTTAAAGACAGACGCAGTGTTAATATATTATTTTGAGTTTGGGGCAAATTTACTCAAATTACTCAACAGAACGTATAAACATGTATGACATACTAAGCACCATTTATAGACTTGGCTGTGGTTAGCATAAAATGGCAGGACTAAAAAAATAGGGTACATCCAGTGAATTATGACAAGCATGCAACTCGCTTAGAATGCATCGCATTAAACACTTATTTCAGACTTTTACTGCCATATCGTGCATTTCAGACCTTAAGATTAAACACATTCCTGTGGAGAGAGCTGGTAAGAACGTTGGGTTGCTCGGTCAATGGCCAGGGTCAACGGCGGCGTGGTGTATTCCGCAAATATGGCCGACTGTGATGGCGGGCACAAGCCGGCGTGAGTAGGTTAAACGTTGAGTTTTATAAGGGCACCACGGGGTGACCAGCCCCTCCTCACCCAGCCCCACCCCTCCCACCCCCCACCCAGCCCCTCCCCACCCTCCCAGTCCCTCCCCACCCAGCCCCTCTCCACCCAGCCCCACCCCTCCAATTTTTGGATGCACGACGGATGGACAGACAAAATAATCCCCTGTGGGCTGGTGGAACCAGGTGGTTCCTCCCAGTATTAATTGACTGACTTAATGGCTAGGTGGAGCAGTGGCACAGCGCTCCACCGACTATTTTAAACCCAGCAATCCGAATTTTATTCCTCGCCATGACTGACTTTATAGGCGAGTGTTATCTGAGCCACGCCTTCACCAACATGGTCAAATACCCCTCATGACTGACAGGGTGTGGGGGAGACCTGCATCCAGTCGCCAATTAACGACAGTAAATTATTATTCAGTAAGTACAGGTAGTCCCCGAGTTACGATGGTCCGACTTACGATATTTCGATCTTACGATGACGATACGACAAAATTGCCATCAACAACCTAACATCGTTCAAGTATGCAGACGACAGACAGAATCTTGGTGATTACAGTACAATATGATACGTTACGATACGTTCAATGCATGTATGATACGTAGCTTTAGCGATTTCATTTTAAGGTTACCACGATACGATACGTTCAATGCATGTTAAAAGTTTTTTTTATAGCAGATAGGATTGTTTCCTGAAAAAACGTTCTTTTAAATTGCAGTTCATATAGGTAGGCTAAGAATTAACCTTTTTTTTTTGCAATACAGTATTGTAATTAATAAATACATACAGTATATAGTTTATACAGTACGGTACTGTAAATTGCTCTGTTTTGCTAAATTATCACCATTCTTTAAGACTCCTGGGTAGGCAAGGCCATCTTCGACTGACGATATTTTTGACATAACGATGGGGTCGTCGTAACACATCTCCATCGTAAGTAGAGGACTACCTGTATTGTTATTGAGCAGCATGGTAGAAGTTTCAATCCAACCTGGCTTTGTAAATATTGCTTACCTTCTTTAAAGCAATCAATTACATTACAATACTTATCAGTTACCTGATATTAGATTCTTTTCAGCAATATTATGTTCCATACATACCTCAAAAGTGTTTTACCAGCTAGTGCTGTAAAGTGAAAAGCACTGATATTAGCCATTCTTCAGTCACTATTTTATAGAAAAGTAGGATTTCCCAGAGCTGAATGGATATCATCTGCAACCCATGTTTACATTACATGTGAAGTATATTTAGTTCTCCATGTCCCCTTTATTGTCACCCTCAATCATGTTTCATCTCTGCTTGCCATCTAGTTTCCAAATTAGGCAAATAAAGCAGAAATGTGGAAATTAAAAGCTGTTTAAATAATTGCTCAACGAACGGGCTGGAGTTTTGCCTGGCGAGTCGAACTCTGCAGACAAAATAAATAAGGGTGTTGTTACTACCACTATGAAACTAATTCGTATCATTTTGGAATGATTCGTCAATAAAAATCCATTCTAAAGCACATGATAAACACATTGAATCATGCGAGTTAAGATTGTATTATTTACAAAGTATGCACATCACTCTTGTGATTAAAATATACAATCAAGACTGGACAAAAGAGGGAGAAAAAATATTAACTTGAAATTATTTATTCGGATCATGACTCATCAAACTGCCAAATTGGTGCGGGGAGGAGAGTGAATCATTACATTCTTAATCTAGATTTGAAGTTTTAATCTAGATTTAGTACATTCTTACTAATGAAGCAGCAAACGTCCAGACAAGATTTACCAAAATTATAAAACATTATTCCAAGAATACAGGGGGTCATGCTGTTATTTGCCATCCATCTCCTCGTGACATAACCACAGATAAACAAAATTGTAATTCTGACAAACAGTAGGAACAACATGTAATGTATTCCTCTTTGCCCATCTCCATTGTAAACTATTTGTTTAATATTCACTGATGAGTAATACTTACTTCCAAAGCACAAGCCACAGCATGTGAACAAACAGCCAACTCTGAAAACCCCAGGGATTTTGAAAAACACACAAAGGGACCACTGCATGACATGTGACATGTTTGGGACATTCGACAAAGAGCTGAGCTCTTACCAAGCCTGTCACGTGTTGTCTGTTTTAACGGTTAAATTGAGTGGCCTAACTGAAATTTTAAAAAGCTTTTCGTGAGCCTGATCAAATGGAGAACAATGGCAACTGAATGACATGAGATACATTGCGGGCTTGCATTGGCATGGGTGCCCTGGCCAATAAGTAATGTTCTTTTGTCAACTTGTGAGTGCATACACACTGCCTATAAGCTTGATGATCTGCACACACTAGCCAACCTATTGGTGACATGCGCACACTCCCATTATTAGTAATCATCTCCTGATTCAAGGCTAAGTGCCTCATGATCCATTAGCACTTTTGTTGTTTACTTGATAGCCTTTGAAGAGAAGTTTCATGAAACTGCATCAATGAAATTGTCACAACACGTTGCCCGTGATGGCAGTTAACACTCAGTGATTCACTCACACAGCTTCAACAGGATCAAAGCAGTCTGGGCACTAAAATACTTTAACTACTCAAATTTCCAGTGTAGATTTTTTTCCATACTTACATTTAACATCGAAAATTATCATATTACAAATGTAGTATTCTCATTTCAATAATGGGATGACTGAAAGTGTCAATATGCAGCTCGGAAGCTGCCAGAGTGAAGAGTGATTTAAGCGCTCGGTTTAAAATCTCTTAAATATTATACGTATACAGCAGTGTTAACGCCTCCTCGACAAAACAATAAACTTTTGATGAGCAAAATATATCAGAAATTCATTCAGATTGGAGTTCAAAGCAGTAATAATTTTGTATTCCTCCAGAATATGTGCTTGCATTGAAAAACCCACCCACTTCAGTTTAATTACAAAGCCAAGGCATGGATACAGGCTTAGCTCTGAAAGGAACCCCTTTGTCAGCAAGATACCTCATTCAAGGCCTTACAATTCTAACCCCCGTAATTGCTAAATATTCCTTAAGCCAGCCCTTGCACCAGTATTTCCCCCCATAAGCAGATGGGCCTGCCTACACGAACAAAAAACGTTTCAAATTCACATTAACACCGTGTGAATCCCACACCATGGACGCAGGTGTCGACGCATCGGTGCGAGCACAGTGGATCCCATCAAGTTCGCCTCAACGCTGCGGGACACCACTGGTGCCCTGTGTGTATAAACAGCTCAAGATACTATACGGTACGGAGCACACCGCCTGAGCAGTGCGGCCCCTGGCTGTACCGTCCATACTTATGAATGCCCATCCTCTTAAGTGTGGCTCCAAGCACTTTAACATGGGTGCTCACTGAGCAAAACGTAGGTTTCGTGACATAAACATGAGTTTCTGCATCAGAGATAATTCCACTTACGAGCATTGAAATGAATAAGTTAGTATTGTCTTTGGTGCCCACATCAAGAATAGACAATAAATGTAATTACATTCACATTGAAACAATATCTATCATCTAATTCAAACAGTTAGCTGCAATTTAAGTGTGGTATGAAAGTCGAAGGCTGGCTCATTGAGTTAATAAGTAATGTTGCTTATCTTTGACAGATTTTATTATAACATATATTGACTGCATCACTGGGATGGAGCTCAATTAAGGCATCACAAACCACAAAAGATTTTCACTACTTAAATTTCGAAGAGAGCACTGTACAATAGCTAATTTACAAATAGATGTATTCACTTATACATTTGTCAAAGTTGCAACATTTAAATTACAGCAAAAAAACTTACTCAAATAGCCGACATTTAAAGTATCCAGGAAAAAAACAAGGAACGCAAAGAAAATATTCATTTTTATCATTGTAATTGTGTGGAAATTTTAATAATTGAACATATTAAACTTTTAATTAAATAAATACATAAACATAAGTAACATTTAAGTTAGGCACACACCACACCATTTTTCCTTGGCAACAAACCACAGCAAACTTAAACTGTAGCAAGAGAGAGTTGTGAGGAATTGCATTTCAATCGTCGCCGATAATGCACATCACACGTTTGTGACATCTCCTGCCAGGCCGTGATCGAAGTCAGGAGCTGCTGCCAATCTGTATAAAGCTAACAGCATCACATTACAACGATTGGAATGTATCATCACCACGATGAACTATTGTTATAATACAGTGCTACAATATCTCCTGTATGTGCATGTGCTGTCACTCTATGCGAAGCTGCAGGTCTTCTCGGCCACAGTTTTGCCTTCCCTTCTCTACACCTGCAAAACGTTGGAACTCTCTGAAAGAACATCTGTGTCAGTTTGAAATATTCAGGTTGGCCTGCCTACAATCCATCCTGAGATATACCAGGCTGGATTGTGCGAGGATTTCACAGATCCTTGAAAGATCTGAACACAGTTCCATCTGTGAGCTCGTCGGGCAGGCAAAGCTGCGTTGGCTGGGACATGATGCCTGCATGTCCAATCAGCTTCTGTTTGGCCGGATAGAGGGGACAAAATGGGTGTGGCACGGACTAGGGAAGAGATAGGCGAAGTAGAACAGGATGTGGAGCTCAGTTGACTTGCCTATAATGAGTACCAGTGATGTCAAGATCGGCATCGATGGAGGAGGCTCGTGAAGGATGCTACTGGGCGGTTGGGAGGCAGTTGCCCTCCAACAAACAACAGAGGGCAGTGGAGTGACCCGAACAACAAGCAGATCGTTGGGCAGCGAAAACACAGCAATTTGGCAAAACAAGTAGTGAATCTGCCAGTCATCTCAGTCAGTCAACCCGTGGCACCTGGGTCTGTCCCATGACTTCCTTTGAGCTAATCTACAACACTGCAGGTGGCCTCAAACTGCAAGCACAATTGTTATGTCACCACCACATACAGTAATACCTCTGGAAAATATATTTCAGTAAGCTGGAATTCAGGATTGGTCAAAAAAGCTAGCTGAAAATAAAAAAAATGAAAGAAATATAAAATACTTTGACAGGAACACTGTTCGGGTGGTAATTAATCTGCATTCATCGGCCTATCTCAGGGTTGTCTTGTGATGACATAACACAATTTTTCTTATATTATATTAAAAAAAATACAAATGTATGTGTGGATTTGTGGCGGGGTTTGTGTGTGGGTTTGTGTTCGCGCGCTTGCAAAGAAGTTGGCTCTTCAACGGTGGGGTGAACGTTGAATAATTATAGCCAGGTACCACGCTGTAAGCCCCGCCCGTGAGCAAGCGCTATTCCTTTTTCACATCCGTCAATTTTAAATTAGTTTAATTAGCGGTATAGCGCGATTTTTGTGTGCTTTCTTTTTATTGATCTATTTATGACTCGTGCACGACCATACCAACTCACGCGCCTTTGGTGGAGACGACGGCCCATGCCAAGTCGCACGCCTTCGGGAGTGAGGGGGGCATTTTCATTCGCGTTAAAAATGCTATAAAAAGAAACTAAATGCTCAGGTAAATTTTTCACTGTGTGATGTCCACCCCACCCCGATGCGTGCAGTTACTACCATACAGTCGCTAGATGCTACCACTATAGGCCGTAGATATTAATGCACAGCGGCCGGGGAGATCGTGGCAGGGGGGGAGGGTCAGCGGTAGCAGCTTAGCCCCAGCCTGCCAAGGTGCCACCTCGGCCGGCTGGACAATCTAGGCGAGGCCGGAGGCTCTGCACGGGACTAGGCCTCACCACACCACTCTGTCAGGTGAGTACTTTGTGCTATAGAGTCGATAAATACTGCTATAGAGTCAACATGTACTACTGTAGTGATAGCACGTACCACCACAGTCGGTATGCACTGCTGTAATCATAGCATGTACTACCACAGTCAGTATGCACTGCTGTTAAGATTTTTAAGAGTAGGTTTGAAATAGTTTTTGACCCGGGCAACGCCGGGTACTTCCCGCTAGTTCAATATCAATGAAAAATATGAAAGTTGTTTTAAAATTCGTATCTAATGAAAAACGTATATTTTAATTGTTCATGTTAAAAGCATCACCTTACAATGGCGGCAGAATGAGACATTGGTTAAGCAATTCCGTTAAGCACCTCAGTCACAAACATGCTCTGTGAGTGCACTCCTTTGTTTTTTCATCTATTTTACAAATAAACAGATACAGTCATCAGTGAAATGGAAAAGCGCTTCAGCGTTTCACAAGCAGTGAACCTCTGAGCCGTCCGCCTCCGCTTCATCATGATGGCAAGTGACCCAGGTTAAACTGTACGGCAGTGATTTTCTTATGGCTTTAAATTTGATATATTAAATTGTGACTATTAATGTCATTACGTGTTAATTAAATGTGTTGGATGTTAATTACATGCAGTAAATTTGTAGTGATTCAATTATTTATGGAAAGGCTCCCTTGCCCCTGAAAAATGAGTCCGGCTTCTGAGAAAATGTCCTGTTTCTACAAAGGCAATACCTGCAACTTTAAACCTCATATTAATCAGAATCGAATCCGATTCAGTCACAAATATAGTATGTACAACCATAGCCATACGACTTCTGTATAAAGTTACAAACGTGAATATCTGGTACAGACAGCAAGTTCAAATTATATCACAGAATTATAAATAGATACATTACAGTGATGCATACAAACACGTTCACGCATATGGACACAGGAGTAAAAAACTACAGTAAAACCTTGGATTGTGAGGATAATTCGTTCCGGAAACGTTTTTGTAATCCAAAGCACTCGTATATCAGTTGTGATCACGTGACACTCGGCAGACAAAGCGTATACACGTGCTACTCGTATTGCAAGACCTCGCTCATTTATCAAATTTATATTTATTTTTAAAATGTGCTCGTCTTGCAAAACACTCGCAGACCAAGTTACTTGCAATCCAAGGTTTTACTGTGCATACATGCTGTAACAGCCAACGTGTCACAAGAATGGTTTGCTCTGACAAAAATGTGAGATTTGATGCAAAATTTGTCATTTATTACTTGTACGCTTCAACGAGTAAGACAAAACCGGTTGGCTCTGTCGGAGACAGTTTTGTCGCGTGCGGTCATGGGATATGTGCAGGAGAATCGGGGTGTTTGCATGGCTTTCTTTAGTCTACTGAATTTAACTACTACGGGCGCTCCTCAAGCCTTTGGTCAGGTTACGTTCCAAAAAAATGTGCCGTAAGTCGAGACCGATTTTCAGAGATAAATTACATACTCGGTGGTTACATTCCTGACCAAGGGTCCGATATGCAACGAGATATGAACACAACCACGAATAATATATAAAGTACAATAATAGTATTATAGTAGGTTTTTACCCTTTTAACTGGTACAAAACTGACACCTTTAT
>CM025617.2:7198736-7218768 GCA_014621495.2 Entosphenus tridentatus
TTGATTTTATACCTACGCATCTTTACCGAAAGAACCAAAGTGTATCTTTATACCCGTTCTTAAATGATGCCTTGAACAATAAATTACAATGGACACATTATTGAAGTACGCCAGCATTGTTTAATGCAGATATTTAAAACCCTTTGGGAGGAACTACTATCACCACAGATACAGGCAAATAAACCTCTGTTCACTCAGATTTGTATTCAACAGTAGATAGGATGTACTCATACAATCATAGACTTTAGCTGTTCGTGGTCGTTTCCAATTGCCCTTTCTTTCGCTTTCAGTAGATGAAATATAAAGGGTCACTGCTTCTTTAGCTTTTGTGTAGAGTTATAGTTTCGGTTAGCAGTTATGCTTTGGAATAGTATTGCCCGAGACTTCTTTATTTAGTTTCAAATGAAATCATCGGTGCATTTTGTATTTGCGGCATTCTTAGGTGCGCAAGGCTCTCAAGAAGGTGCCATGTTTCACAGACACATTCTGCAGTAGGGGGAGGGGTATTGCTACGTGTCCTCCCAATTGAGTAATTTGTGGGTAATTTTTCAAATATGGACAGTGACACCAGCAAATGGCCTACCCCATTTCGAATGTCACGGGATTTATTTTTAAATATCCCCTGCGAAGGAGACGGCACATTACCAATGAATATATCCACATTAACCAGGGTGACAGCAGGGCTAGAACCGCAAACCTTTGCAACAAGTGGTAAACTGCACTTCCGCTCAGCCATATTATCACTTGGCCATGTCATGAATCCCATCTGTGTGAGAAGTAGTCTCGAGGAAGGCCGTCTCGTGTATAGACACATTGCAGGTGAATTCGAGGCTCCATCCAAATCACTTCACGTCAGTCAATGGTAACAATAATATTCTAACAATACTAAGCACATATTTCACTTACTACGTAGCAACGTTCCCTTTATTGCTAAATGAGCATTACAGTATTTAAATAGAGTTAGCAAAAATAGAGGGGGGATTTAAATTAAATGTTGAAAATTAAAAGTAATATGTACAGTAATGATAATGTAAATGTTGGTCAAAAGGCATTTATACATTGCTGACCATGAGTAAGAACTTCATATGCCAACAAATGTATGTCAGTCATATTTCCCTTGTACTTTTGCTAATAAATAAGCCCGATTTAAATGTTCAAGCGATAAAATGAAAAGCTTAAAATACATTAAGATCACAGCATGACAAAATACAAATGTACCTGTGTACTTAAATGCGAATAAAATATTACACACACTATGATGAACACTGAAGCATGCAAGAAGACGCAATTATGGGAATTAGCATTACTTTGTGTTGCAGCAGGGTTAAAATACTTTTCCATGCATAGAACAAAATTGACAACCACATTTACAATGTAAGCAGAAATATGAACGAAACGAAAATTGGTAACTTCGTGTGGTGCCACTTAAGATGGTGTGTTGTAATATAAGTATGTTTTAAAGGAACATTTTCTATTACCAAGAATACCTGTGCTGGGATAAAACGCGTCATGCAACATTTTTCAGAAAACAAATCATCCCTGTGAAAATATTGGTGCTAAAAACTATTCGTACAGAATGCATGTATAACAAAAAATTGCAACAATTTACACGACTGTTTCTGTTCACAATGTAAAAATACCTTTTTTTCTGTAGCTGTTGAGTGGCAATGAATCAAACTTGGTGACATTTTAATACACACTCTTGTAACAATAAACCCCCCTTAGTAATATACCAAGTTATTTTAATAAAAAGCTAAAAAAAGACCTTCTCCTTGTAATAGCAATTGTATGATTTGTTTGTCATTCTATTTACAAGTTTAGAAGTGGCAAGTGGAGTGGTGGAAACTGGCAAATTGTCTGAAACTTGCTTACACGTTGAACATTCCCCATAATGGATCACCTCTTTCCATTTAATAAAAATGAAGCATATTTATAATACCTATGTTGCTCCTCTAACATTGAATAAAGTAGCAAAAATGGCCGTTGTCAGGTTTTGTGCCCCGCTGTAAAATTGTAATTTCACAGTTGCTAAAAAACAGAATCGTTTGCCTCTTCTTCTTCATCATCATCATCATCTTTTTTTTCAAGGGCTGGGGACGTATTGGCAAACCCATTGCACACATTCGCATTTTCCTGCTGTTCATCACGACTGCGTGCATCGCCCCCCCCTTTTCCATCCACATTGTCCTGCAGAGACCTATACTCCACCTCGACCTCGGTGTGTGCATCTTCTGTTGAACCTTTGTAAGATGACTTCTTCCTGCTGCCCCCCCGCATCACCGTCGGGCCACCAACGTCCGAAAACTCCTCGACCGGCAGGCGCACCACGGTCAAGGCATCCAGAATCTCCGAGACGTCACCGTCCGAATTGCGGTGCCACTTTGGGTCGGCCTGATCTAGTAGGGTCATCGTCTGCGTGGGCGCATCCGTGCCGGTGCCTTTGCTCGGGCTCTGGTGTTTCGGGGAGGCGGCTCGACGTGCCACGGCCGGAGATTCATCGAAGCCGTTGTCAAGGTCGCTGTCGAAAACGCTGTCTTCCGAAACGTCAAACCCTTCTTGCTCTCGAGAGGGCGCCTTGTGCAGCACCACCTGTGGGATTTCAACTTTCCGATGCTTCTCCTCTCGCTCACTTTCAAATTCTCCCGCGGAAGCAGAGACCGCTTCCTTCTTCTGCATGACCGAGGACGTGTTGCTTGCGGCGACCGGTGATCTATTTTCCGGGCTCTCCTCCTCTTCCTCTTCCTCAATGGCGATCTCACCTGGCTCCCTATCTAGGTCATCGGAGGAGCGCGCTTGTGGGTTGAAGGCGCTGAAACGAGCGGCCTTCCAGGGTGTCTGCTCATTGGCGAGACGCGCCAGCAGGTTTGGCTCACTGTCTGCAGGTATCATCACGCTGTCACGGAAGAGCCTGTGCTTGTTCTCGTTCGTGGCTGCTCGAATCACTGCGACGACAATGCGAACGTGAAAAGTCATCCAAACGGAAAAAGATATGAAGCATTTTTTGCACAAGTGTTTTGTCGTCCTTCCCCCGCACCTCCGATTAGCAAAGTTGGCTATGTATGGTGCGAGAGAAATTCAACTAATACATATAATTTAATTTAATTTAGTTTGTATCATGTTCTTTGCTTTCAAAAAAATAACGTGCCAAATATACGATTATGTTCGTTGCATAAACATGTAACAGTGGTATAATGCATGAATTCTGAATTAAATATTACTTTCATGTACGATGAGCATAAGATGACGGTACATGTTAATCGATAAACTGATACATCACTGCATACCACAAGTCACTGAATAGACTGTAAAATAAACAGACCCCTGTTACCTATTTCAGCAAAATAATTTTAACCTTGATGATCTTACTAATTAAATTGTCATTTTTAAAAGTATAATTTTAAAGTGTGCTTTGAATAATACTCGAACTGAAAACGAAAATGTTCTGTAGAATTCCGACAGCATACCGAAGTCATCATTCTTTTCACGGTCACTGTGTTTCCGAGTGACGACTAAATGATTGGTTGGTGCGGTGATTTAAACTGCGGCTCAGTTTTGTGTACAACTCTACATTTTCTCACAATTTGGGGCTGTATCACGTGTGGTAAGAATTGGTGGTATTTAAATGGTTACAGGACACAAATAGCAACCTCCATTACACCACCAGAGAACACAAAATTGGTTCATAAACAGCACTCGCAGCACACAAGTCCTAATTTTGGAATGGCTTTCAAATACCAGTTGCTAGCCAATTGAGTCACTGCATCTCTTTTGCACTTGAGATCTGGACAAAACAGGTTGCTTAGAAAAAAAGATGAATCTACAAAAATATTTGTGGTATCCAGGCATGGTGTCATCAAGTCACGTCATGTTTCAAATGTCACGAAAATGCTGAACAGAAGATTCACCGGATAACTATGAGGACGTGCACGTTACCTATGATTTCACAATATTTGGCATCCACACCTGCATAACATTACTCAGTAAATTTACAACCCAATCTTGGGCTGCACAATAAATGTGCAAAGAGTGCCGATGCTGTGCTTGTTGAATGCATACACAAGTTTATACTGGATTGGACGCAGTATTTATATACCGTATTTGATATACTGTATATTCAGTATGTACACCAGATAATGTAATGATGTCTGACACATATACTGTACTCAGGAAATGTAACATGTTGTGGTCATTATTGTGATTTTGGAAAACCTATAAAATGTTATTGCAATGCAATATATATTTTTTGGTCGAAACTTAAATGTGCACATAACAGGCAGGGAGAAACAGGCAGGGAGAAACAGGCAGTCATACGCAGAAACTAGGTTGCACAATAGTGCTTCGTGAAAGGAAACGGGAGAAGACGGAGAGCGATCGAGATAGAACAGCCTAATGGATACATACATTTTTTTTTGTGTACGAGTAATGAGGTACATCGATATCAATTTGCAGTCGTGTTCTTGCGAGCGATGTGCACAACCCCATTGGTCTGTCGTGTGAACCCCGGTGACCCGTTTTGGATCAGAACACGCAGGTCAGGTGCCCCCGCTGTAAGCAATCAAAAAAACTGTCATCTGATGTGGCTGGATGGCCAGGAGGATTAATGCCGGTGTCGGGCACTCGACCATCATCTCCGAGATCCGTGATTCAAACCGCAGGTCACCTGACCGCTGCGTCAAAACGATTCTCACGTTGATGGTTTAACCCACCCCGCCGACAGTTGCACGGAAAAAAAAAACCCCGTCCCTAAATTGGTATCTGCAACTTTAATTCGGTGGATGCGTGACCCGGTTATGACAGTACAAAATAATGGTGTTGGCAGCTGAGGATTAAAAAAATAAAGTGTTGATTCTGCAACTGAAAATTGTTCTCTACGGGGGAGGTTTGCGGAATGAAACAATGGGAGACATTCTGGCGTCTGAGTTGGAATGCTGTCCCCTGCCAGGATATATTGCTCTACTCTCAGTGGGTGTTCCACTGGCCCTGCAATTGATACCAGGAGTGCCTTGGAAAAAAATATAAAATAAAGTGGTCTATAAATAGGAAGCTGCCCTTTCTTACCCTTAGCGATGTCGGGTGCCACGATCTGCAGAAGGGCCTCCTCATAGATGTTTGGGAGGAAGAGGACCCGCGCATACTCTGTGTAGACGTCCTCTTCATATTTACCGAGACCCTGGGACACATAGGGCAAAAAAAACAAGTAGGCCCGTGAGTGCATGCCAGGAGGTCTTCGGTTTAGAAATAATGCAATTCTTCTTCGTCTGTATATGGTTAAAAGTCGTAAACGTATCTCTCCATCGCTCTGCTTTTTGATGGGGTTCGAAATGAGATTATGCAGGTTTTAGCATCGGTCAAACTGCCATTGGCATTTCCCAAAAGCTGAAATATTCAGAGGAGAATAACCAAAACAAAACAACATACAGGTATGGCAAAATGTAACAGGATATAAGTCGGAGACAGATTTAGAAACTTCCCAAGGAGGTTGATGGAAGGGGGGTCCCATAGTCCACTCCCACTTGGATCCACCACTGACGCAAGGCCACACTGGCAATGGTCCTCAATCCAAACAGCACACTTATACAAATGGTCCAGTTCTCTGCTCGAAAGCAAGCATCTGAAGGTGCATTTACGTTCATGTCCTTTCTGTTCTTGATGCTGTTTGGGGAGCAGTTTTGTGAATGTCGGTGTGCTTTTAAAGCATCGCAAAAAATAAACCCATCAGCTCAATGGGCTGTGCAAGCAGCTTGTTTTTAGCATCGTGCCTTGCATTAATTGACATAAAAGCAACGGCATTTGTTTCCTTTACGCCATTGTAACGGTTATGTTTATACAGCAGCGGTTTATAGTGCTGTTGTGCTCTTATTGCCAGCAGAAGAATACAGCCGAGTGCTCAAATATGATGCTCTGGGAGTGAACGTTCAAACATTATGCCCATGGGATTTAAAAGCAGCCGTCTCGTGGATGGTGCGCCACCAATGTTATTCTGTTTAAAAATGCATGAATGTGTTGTTTTCCCAGAAAACAGAGGTAGTGGAATTAGCATGTTCCATCCAGTTTCTAAGTGCTCACATATCGTCACCGCTGGCATATTGCTGTTTGGCCACTAAAGTTCCTGTAAAGTTTTGCACCCAGAACTGCCATGCAAAAGAGACGTTAGAGATACCAACGGTCTCTCACTTGTTTGTAAATATTCACTTTTTCTTTACAGCACTTTGCCAATCCACAACAGCCTCTCGACGCCACGTAGGTTATGTTGGTTGCTCTACCATACGTCGCCACGCAGATCAGCAAGTGTTGGTCAAGCAAGGATTGCGGGTGGGCATGACCCATTGAAATATTGCTCGGCAACGGCCATGGCCGTTGAATAAAACTCAGGTTTCCGGGGGTTCATCGCGCAGTTTTCTAACCACGCCGCCAACGACCTTTAAGGTTCACTCGTGCGTAACAAAATGGGTGTCTGACAATTCCTCAAAGGTGTTGGCACATTTGACAGCAGCGTTACCTGTGACTGTGCAAAGGCTTTCAACACATTTGGATAACTGAAAATGTAACCCTTTAAAGTAACCTTCAAAGTCATAACTCCCAGCATCCAAGTAAAGGTACCGTTGTTATCCTGCGCAGATCATTTTCATTTGAAAAAGAAAAAAAAGCTTCTGACCATCTCTTATTCCCCCTCTATTGAGTGGTACCACTCCAACTGCCACAAACAGACCACGGCGCACACAGTTAATACTGCAGGTGTATCAACCATGTGATAAGAGCCGTCTGCTTCACTTTAGACGTTGAAAACCCCATTGCCTCATTTGAGAAGATTAGGCCATTGTGAACTAGTGCCAGTCAAAATTTGCCAAATTTTGACAAATTACCTGTAAATAACTCCTGGGATTTCGCATAGCAATCATCGCCCCCTATCCCAGACTAATGCCCATTTTTACCACGTGTTACACAGGCACAGCTGCCACAGGGGGTTCCCTTTAAACGGTTGAGAAGAGGTATCATTCAAGGCTCTTGGAGTTCGAGGCATTTAAACAGTGGATAAATGCAGGGTCAGTACATGGAGACATAATCTTGCCTTTGTGATACAAGCAGTCACAATTTCATAGTCAATGCCGTTCAGATAACGAAACATCTGCTATGAAAACCAATTATAGGAGAAAAACAGCAGAAGCCGGAAAACCACAAGTTGAAAAAAAAACCCCACAAAAACGTGTACAAAAAAACACATCCCCTTCTGCATTCGGAATCGATGAATGTTCTTTATGCAATGTAAAAAATGTGGCATCGGCATTGCTGCACCTTACCTGTTTACAAGTGGGTGCCAGCTTCTTGAGAATGCAAGGGAAGGTGATTTGTAGCAAAGCCTCTTGGAAGAACTTCTTCCTCACAGTGCTGCTGTCATAGTCGTATTTCTGGGGGGGGAAATTGACACGGGGAGAGACAGGAAGGTGTAACATAGAAAAATGGGAAGAATTACTACATTCAACAAATATTTGAGATAAATATGAAATGGCAGGGAGCGGAAATGTTCAATAGATAAAGGTTACAATGGAGAGAATTGGGAGGGGGAATAGGAATGTAATCCAAATACAATTTTCAGAAAAAAGGTGAGAGAATAGAATTGAACACCACACTGGTTCCAGCACAGGGAGGAAACCACGTCCTGCCCATTTTAATGTAAATGTAAATGTAATCATTTTGTAAAAGTTCTTGCATCAACAACCAGACGCAAATCAAATAAGACAAGTTGCGTGGAAGACGATTTAGTTTTTTTGCAAGCTTTTATATTTACACGTACCGAACGGCCCCAATGTTTTCTTGTTTTGCCAAGTCCCGGCCACCTTTAGACGCCTGTGGCATATTTTCCGGCGGTTCAACACCTTAGTGGTTTGGGTAATTTTTTGGGGCGGGTGTGGCTCCAGTGACTCACCGGAAGCCACCACCGGGGGGGAACTTAGTTCTGAATGACCACAGTTGCACACTGGAGAGTTTTTAAAAATGTTGCAGCCTTAAATTTTAATTTAATGCTACAGCACACGCTTGGGAAGCATCGATAATTTGGCCACCACTTTTTATCCCCCCCCCACTCCCCCCTCCCCGCCCTTCACCAAGCGCCACAATGACAAACACGGCGTGGGCAGGTCGTCTGTGACGTCGGTAGGCAAGCCTCAGCGGCAAGTGCCTCGTACCGAGCAATGCCACAAGAAATGCATTTCCAACCGGAGGCGTTTTTAGCTATAAAAAAAGCTTTACTACGTGCATTACATGGTATGAATCTGAGGTGCACGCATAGATGCACGGGGGATAAAGGCGAGTCAGGTATGACTTTATCAAATGACAAGATCCGAGGGTGGTGGCGAGTGGAAGAGGTCTAACCTTGGGGTGCACCTCATGTTAGGTGTGGAACAAATTCTTTCCACAGCACGAAACACGGCACCTGTTTTCTGCAGTGAAGGGGCAGGTGGTGGTGTGACGTGTGTTCAAATATTTCCCTGGGTCGTGAGGGTTAAGTGCACGCGGCCGTGGATGTGTCGTTTCTCAATGACAGGAGGATCTCCGACAGACCGTTTCATCCAGACTTTGGGCCACGGATTTTGGCATCACCGTACGCCGACTCAAGAGAAATTCCCACCTGCATTCTTAAAGACTCACCCACTCTGCTGAGTTAGTTTGCCTGAACCAGTGTCTCCGAACAGTCTTTGGTATTGCTGCCCCCCAATTGATATCACTCGTCCCTGTGCCCTCTGCTCTCCCACCACCACACGCCCCCCCGCCCCAACATATCCCCAGGTCACGAAGGCCACAACACACAGGGAGATCACGTGTCCACGCCTCCAGTCAACGCGGTGTTAGTACGGGAAGAGTAGGCCAACGCACCCTCTAGGGGTGGGTGGGGCTCTTGTTTAGAGCTCCCCCCCCCCTCTAGAGGAGGTCCCTTCAATGAGCAGTGGCACGAAAATGATGTATGCATGGAGGCAATGGGTGAAAAGTGAAAAAAAAAATTCTGAGAACTGTGGTACCTTGAGCACACGGTCCTGTGCCTTTTGCAGGAGGGATGTAAGTGCATTCCCGGAGCCCTTGGACATGTTGTGATGCGTCAGCTGCTCAAAGGTGTGCACAGCGCTGTCCAGCAACTGCGAGAGACATCGCATCATCGGTTACGATTTTCAATGATCACCTCTTGCACCAATGCCGTCACTACCATCAATGCCCTCACGTACCATCACCCCCCGCTTTGACAGCCACAACTCGCTTCTCAACGACCTCCTCAAGTCGCTCTTCTCAGAACTCCAAACAATCCACGAATGTCGCCACAAGACTCCTCGGCTGCGCCCATAAATGCGACATCGCACCGATACTCCGATCCCTCCACTGCCTCCCAATGCGATCCTGGACTCACCTACAAGACTTCACTTGCAGGCCTCGAAATCCTACGTCGACTTGCCCTGGCCTACTTCTCTCCTCTGAAGGATATCACCGCTTCTCTACTACGGACCCCAGCATCTGCAACTCCCTCTCTCCAGCCATCTGCAATGCAGATTCCCTGCTTCTTTTATAAGCCTAGGCCAAATACTTTCTTCTTCACCTCTGACAATGACACGTTGCTACATATACAGTGTTTAAAATATAAAAATCTAGAGCTCCCCTGTTTTCAGTGCTTCCCAGTAATGCACATGGGTCCCACTCTTTGTGCAGCGTATTGAGACGCAGCTGCTTGTAAGGCACTCGATAAATCCAAACTTTCACTGCGCGCGTGTGAGCGAGTGTGTGGCATAAACCGCAGCCACAAAAAACGCTGACTTTACAAAGCTGTGTTCGGCGCAACGCGTGGGATATTAATCACACATTGCCCACACACCACTCCCCAGGAGTGAAGTCGCGGATTTTCAGTGGCAAGCGTTAAACCATCCTGTGTCACACAGTGGGCAGCAGCTTGCCTCATACGAGCCGTACGGTGCTGTGGCGTCTCCTCAGAGGAGAGTAGACCGCAGATTCGGGAGCCGTGCGGCTCCGTGGATTTGCGCTGTTGCAATTGTGGAAATGTCACCCCCCTTGGGCTGCTTAAATTCGCCGCAAATATCCTTAGCAAGCTTTCACAACGAGGCACGAATATTCTTGCCCGAGCTGCTGCTTAAAGCATTTAATTTATCTTAGCAAGCCCGCACTGAGAATCGGGAATGCTTTTGTGGTTTGCGTCCATTTGGTATTGTGGGTTGCACGTGACAAGGCCTCTGAACGGTGCTAAAGCCAGATGACGCTGTGTATGGACGCAAACGCGCTGGCATCTTCGACTCTGGGGACAGCCTCAGGGACGGTGCATTGCTCTCACGTCTTTAGAAACGACGACAGAAAACGTCTTTGTTGTCAGTGGCAAATAGAGCCCTGAAGACAAATAAACCACAAGTTAACGTTCTAAGTCATGTTTTTCTTCGGGGGAGGGTGGGGGACAGGGGCAAGGTGTAAGATTCTTACGGGGCTAAATTTCTTACGAGCTGTGGGGCACAGGTCTTTCTATAAAACTAGGGATCGGTAGTTTAATTTCACAGAAGTATTTTACAAGGCCATTAATTAGACACTAGTTTAATGATTTTAAAAGCAGAATCTATTCATTAAAAAAACAAATAATAGAAGAAAAAAAACCTCAAACAAAAGTTAAAAGACCACAATTAATATACACGCATCGATAATCTCGTGACGTTAATGGTGGCGCAACACTACATGCAGTGGTGTGATACTAAGTGAGCCTGTCGCTGTGGATATCGGCGAATAATCTCGACAAATGCACAGGGGTCCCCCCTGGTTCTCCTTAGGGCCTTGTAAAAAAAAATTCCGGCGATAAAAGCACACGGAGTAGTGCGGTGTAGAGATGACATTCCGGTGGGGGCCAAGCGCCCACACCGAGCACTCGTAAGGCAAAGCAGAGGAGAGGTAACCCCCCCCCCCCGCCGCGGCCCCCCACTTCAAGCTGCGCGTGGACACGAGTCGGACAGTCGCCTCTTGCGCAATGTCTTTCAAATTCCCATGCGGGAGCAATTATTTTCACGGGCATAGCAAACGTGTTTTAGATAGCGCCCAAGCAGCCACACACGTGGGAAACGCAAGTATTAATGTCTTCTTTTGCAACGTACGTAGCCAACCGTGCTAATAGGATGTGGGGGGGGGGGGGGGGGGGGGGGGGGGGGGGAAGCGGGGGGAGTGGGGGGAGCACATGCTTCACCTGCTGCATGAGTCGCTGAGCATGGTCGATGAGCGTGTCGAGTGTCGTGAAATTGAACGTCTGACGCAGCCTCTCTTTGTGCTCCCACAGCCCCTCCACATTCTTGTAGCTGGGCTGCATGGCCACCACGTTGTACGGAAGAACTTTCAGCTTGGACATCAGCTGTGCCATACAGGGGATCACGCACGCACACGCACGCACACGCACGCAGGCAGTCTTAAGCGGAGAGTGCTGCTTTGTACGTCAGCATGTTGAACTTCTTTCGCACTGCACGTAGCCAACCGTGCGAATAGGGGGTGCAATCGGAGATGCAAACAGCTTTGAGCAACTAGGAGCCCACTGGCAACCTGCCTGGAAACTAGCCAAGGTCATTCACGGCACAACGATCCCGCATTTGACACTTTAAACACTGTAGGGGTCGGTGATGTTAGTGAGCGCCTATTAACGTTGGCTCAGCGGTAGATCCCACGGCTGGCGATCTAAATTTGTGAGTTCAAAGCCGGGTTGGGTGTTGACTTTGTCCCTTATGCCTTCGGGTTTGATAAAATGAGGACCACCAGTGGTGGAAATTCATACATCCCAGTGGCAGGAGCAAACCTCTACATTGGACAACCAACTCAACTTCCCAACAAAGTGGTGGTCATTTCATAGACCACCGAAGGATGATGGGGCCACCAAGTCAACCCCGAAGCAGGATTAGAACCCGCAACTTTCCGAATGTGAACTGCTCGCTCTACGTAGAACACCGTCGAATCCCGTAGCGGTCAACATTCCAGTGGAGGGTATCTGTCGGGGATGGCAGAGGCCCTACCTTGCCGATCTGGTCGTTATTGGCGCCGTTCTTGACCTCGGCGATGATCTCGGAGGTTTTGCTGACGAAGAGAACGCGCAGCTGGGAGAAGCCCTCGCCCACGGGGTCCGCGAGGCTCTCGAGCAGAGTCGGCAAATCCTGCTGCACCTGGCTCCTCCAGAACGGCTCGGCGCTGGGGGCAACCCAGGCTGTAAAGGCACAGACAAAGATCCCCCGTATAGACTTAACAGACTGTTGGGGCAAGTGCTGTTCGCGAGCACCTGTGAAGATCGGCACAGCACACGAGGTGGGTGGGTGGCCAATGCCATGCCACGCCACACCACCTTTTTCTCCCTAGTGGCAATGTTTTCACATCACACCAGGTACTCATTTGAGGCCGAGTCGAACCTAAAGGAGAGCCAGGACTGGTTCAAATACCGTATTTTCCAGCATATATGCGTATGCGGGCTATATGCGGGAAAATACGGTAATCGTCCCTGGTGTTGGTGGTGGCCGTGAGCCGGGAATCGAACTCGAGTTACCAGGTTCAAGCGAAATGCGCTAGACGCTGCGCCAGTGCTCACGCACGTGCAGAGGTCCCCCCCGGCTCAGCCTCTCTCACGAACACACAGTCGGGCGCAAGTGCCGCGTGCGAGCACCTACTAAGGCTGCTGCCAGAGTCAACGGCGCTCACCCACCACCTATTTACATCACGGAGCCAAGCGCCGGAAGTTCCACGTGACGTTCCATACAGCAATCACCGTTGACTTCCCCACAAAGTGGAACTGATCATATGGACGCCGGCATGATAAATGGCTGAGTCAACCCCCCCCCCGCCAACTAGGATTTGAACTCCGATTGCGAGCCGGTCACTCCACCACAGAGCCAGCTGGCCGATATGGCAAGCAAGGTGGTGGTGGCCGTCAGCGAGACGGATATTTGGGGCCCTGTACAAAATGTTGGCTGGGTGCCAACATTCATTCCCATGTAAATAAATAATATGTATTCTTGTAATATTTGGGTGCCCCCTTGAGCTTGGAGTTGGACCCGATTTCCCCCCCCGCTCTTATCAGACCTGGGTGTCAGCAACACACCGGGTTGCCAGGGTCTTGCCAGTAATAAATAATAATCATAATGGCAGCATTCAAGTGTACCGAGATTGATGGACTCCGCATGGCTGCACACACAAATAAAACATTACATTTGGTTTTTGCACTTTATTTGGCTAATGTCTAGCTCAGAGAATTACAAATATTGGTTTGACAGTTATGCAACAAATCAATTGAAGGACTTTTTTAGAAGTCTTGTGAATTATATGTACCAGGGGCTGTTCTCAGACATATGGGATTCATTGCTCGGTGAGATTTCTGATCGGCTTTTTTGTCTAATTACACGATGACGATCGCAAAATTAAAAAAAAAACATTGGGGAAAGAAAGACCTGAGGCAGGTGAAAGGCTGCTCAAGATGTGAATAGCCACTGGCGATATGTAAACTCTGGGATTGAACCTGGGTGGCCAGAGTTTAAAGGCAGTGTGTAGTGGTACGACGGCATCATCACTACACGTACGGACACACAAAACAACAGCTGCCATTCGCCACTAAGTGGGAGTGACAGCACCACAGTGCTTGTACCAGGCTAGGTGCACTCGGCTAGATGTACACAGAGACACAATAGACAGCACAATAAGCACGGTTGGCTACGCACGGTGTGAAAGAAGTTCAATATACATACAGAGAGACAAAGATCCCCAATATAGCCTTTAATAGACTGTCAAGGGCAATTGCCCTTAGCGAGTAACACCTATGAATGCCGACAGTGCACGAGGGAGTGGGTGGCCAGCACCATGCCCGGCCGCCTTTGTCTCCCCAATGTTGATGTAGACACACCACACCAGGTACTCATTAGTGGCTAAGTCGACCTGAGGGATGCCCAGGACCGGTTCAAAGAATCGTCACCGATCTTGGCCACGAGCGGGAATTGAACTCTGGTCGCCAGGTTCATAGCGCAGCGTGCTAACCGCTGCGCCACCGCTCCCCACACACATACACACAAATAAAACAGGGGAAGCATATAAAACATTTACAGGCATTGCACATTAGGCATCACACCTACACTTGAATAGTTACTCGAAGTAATTGTTATGATCATCACATACGTGTGCAATCAACCAAGCGGAAGTCGAAGAGAGATGCACATCTCAAGACACCGTGTACCCCGAAGGATAGTATGCAAAAAATGTGTTCTCACTGAAAGGGCACCAATTATGGTGCAGATTACATCCCCAAGTAATTAAATGCTATCACCAGAATATTGATTATAATTGCTGCAGACAGAACAAACAAGAGACAGACAGCACACCGAGGAAATACTAATTTTTCACAAGGTCATTAAAGTGTGCAGGCATTTGCTATATCTATATATCTCAAGAGAGAGCTATGTATTTTCAACAACCACAGTGTTTCTACGCACAACGTGGACGTGTAATAATCCCTGCATGGTCAGCCAGATTCTCACATTGAGAAAAGTTCTCGTTAAAAATTTGCATCACTAGTCAGACTTGCAGAGACACAATAACCGACTTCTCCACCCCGATGACGAAACAACTCGCTTAAGCCAGCATTCTTCACTAAGTTTCAGAAAGGAGGCCACTTTCGCTGATAAAACACCATCGGTGCGAGGGCCGCTACACAGTTGAAACCATTGGGGTTTGACAGCAGAACGATGATGATTATGGGGGGTGTTTTCACAAGTTGTGTATTGTCAGGGGGGGGGGGGGGGAGGGGGCACGTCAGGAGCCGTCAGGATTCGCCAGTGGCCCGCGGGCCTTGCAATGAAGAACACTGCGCGCTAAGCTGATGCGAAATATCCCGGTCGTTTCTTCAAGATGCGAATCTGAGTGGTGGTCAGGTGGCGCGGAGGTCAGGGCACTGAGCCGTCACCGCTGAGGACCCTGGGTTTGAGTCCAGGACGCCATCTGTGATTAAACCGGGCTCTCACTTGTAGCGAGTTTTGGCTTCTCCTGTTGTTTCCTAGATCGCAACGAGCGAGACCATTAGCGTTGCACTTGGTTGTGCCGAATATCTGTGTCGGTTATTTAGAAACGTGCATTGAGAGTATTTTGGCTGCTACACATTTCGACATGATTAGCCACTTCATTGGGCCATCATTTGTGGTCACATCGCTTCTGAAAAAAGAGCTATATAGCTCAGTGGGCCTTACCTGGTAAAATAAAATTGTTAGTAGCATATGAATGTCACGTATCCTGGTAATGTACGTTTCTGCATTCACTGTTATTTAAAATATTATTTTAAAAAAACATGAAATGAGACGTGAATCTTCGCCATGGAAATGCTGTGGGACAGGTGATAGGACAGGCAGCGGCCGTTATATTTACTTCATTAAGCTTATTAACCCAGAAAAGCCTCACCAAGTCTTAAGACTCTTTTTCAGCAGGATTCTGCCAACTTTTGCAGTATGGGGCAATGTGGTAATTTGCAATCCCAATTGAGTAATTTGCAGATATCTGGTTAGTATTGAGATATTTTGCTAATACCAGTTAGATCGTGTGCAATATTAGTTGTTTTATCTACGGGAAGAAACCAGAGAATCCGGGAGGAACCCCATGCAGAACAGGGGGAGAGAGAACATCCAATACTCCACACAGGAAGGCGCCTGAGTCGGCAATCTAACCATGGCACTCCCTGCCGTGGGACGCAAGCGTTACCACCGCGCCGGCCCCCCAGCGTCGAACGCGCATCCGTCCCCGCACCTCGGATCTTGCGCTGCAGCTGCTCCTTGCAGGCGAGGATCTCGTTGAGGTCGGAGCGGACGAGCCCTTCGACCCTCGGGCGGCCCTCGCCGCACTCCTTGACGAGCGCCTGGTACCTGGGCTTCACCTGGTTACGCACCTGCCCGTAAATGCTGTCCTTCACCTGCGGCACAGAAGCGCGCACAGCCGATCGTCTTTGTTGCTCCCCGCCCCCCGCCTCCCCCGCCCCCCCGCCCCCCCGACCAGTGGTTATGTTCAGCACGATGACACAGGGGGGACAGTGGATAATCTGGTTCGATGAGCCCGTGCGGCTGTACGGCCGGTGCTTCATTTCAGCTAGAGCAATCCGGAACGCCAACCGTACAATTATTATGGCACCCAGCCAACATCCATCTCGACTTTCTTCTTCGTGTGGCTGATGTTGACGCACAGCAACGGCTCTAATTTTACGTTGAGGTGTTCGGGCCAGATGATTGACTGCAGTAGCGGAGTGTCCCGAGTGACCACATTCGATCACCGGAGAGTAGTCAATTTTCCATTTGTGCCTCCGGTATTCCCATCTGCTGCCATGGTTTGTGTGGATGCATGATACTGCAACAACTTTGAGTCCATGCATATCATTGTTATTATCCTGCTCAAGGGATAATTTAGGAGTACAGGGTACAATAATAGGAGGTTTTATTATGGATAAGCGTACCCTGTACTCCAGGGGCAGTGCCTCGCGGCAATAATTCGTACTCCGTGACAGTCTATCATTGTGCCGAGTAGAGGCCCCTTTTGTCAATCCACTCTTGAATGAGGGTGTCCCCATGCCGTGTGGTTCATAGAGGATATTTGACCGTACTTCACGACTCACATAAGTGTGGGTTATTCAAGGTGGAAAGCATAACCTTGGAGCATAGTGCAGTGACAACGGTGGATTATTCTGCACTGCCCTCTGCAAACATTGCAACCGGGAGGCAGTGGACAACACCAGTTTTATGCGTGGTGGCTGCCAGCCCAAGCAGTGTGTAGGCTCAAACCTGCTTAGCTTCAAAGATCTGGTGAGAATGGGCGAATGCCAGGTGACTTAGTCACAGAAAATGGGCGGCTCAGCGCTAGAGCGAGCAGCTCGCAGTCAGACGGTCGTAAGATCAAATCCTGGTTGGGGGTAGACACGGCTCATTATCCCTCCGGGGTGGATAAAATCAGTCCCACTTTGTGGAGAAGCCAACAATAGGAATGTGGATTTCCCACCACTGGCTCAGAGTTATAAAAAAAAAGTGTGTAGAAGTATCATCTCGATGTTCATTTGAGCTGGAAATAACTTAAGACTTTTCTTTTGAAAGAAGTTCAACGAAAGATGTCAAATGCACCCAAGCGCTTCCACAGACGAGGTGGGAGGTGGCGTGGTCAGCGTGTGTGTGTGTGGATGTACTGGGACACCTGATGCCGAATTTTTGACACAGGTCCACCAGGTGCTTGTCGTGTCTGCGGGCCCCACAGACCTGGATCCACGCCTTGAGCTGGTCGCTGGGTTTACCACGCAGCTTGGACTTCAAGTTGGTCTGCACCGCAGGGAGGACATCTTCCATCACCAGGTTACTGAGGATCTGCGGAATGCACGCGAGGGTGCACGACAGTTAGAAAGGTGCGGCCCTGCAATTACTTGATTACGCCACTGCTGGTGGAAGGGGCTTCCGTTAAAACTCAAGAGATGCCCCCTCCAGGGTTTTATTGCCAGGATGGGTAAAACCTATTCTTAATTTTCATACTTTGACACTGACAAAAAAGGTCCTAGATATATGGGCCTACTCTTCCATAGTGCCTCGAGATGAAAGTACCCACGTTTTACCCCACCAGACCTGCCGATCGACTAAACGTGGTGTGCCCATTTATAATGCTGTTGATGAGTGGGTACAGTGCGTGGACAAAGATAAACATGCTGCCATTAACCATGTGAATGAAAGTAAAATTCTAGTTTACAGGAAAGTGGAAATCAATTGCGGGAAGAATCCCTCCCCAGACCATGTCAGTCATGGGCTGTTGTTTTTATCATACTTCACCACCCTGGTCAGTGCGGGTTGGTGAAGGGGGGAGGGACTGATATCAATATTGCTCGGCACTAGCATTAGCCATGGCCAGGAATTGAATTGAGGTAACCAGGCACACACACGTGTATATATTTGAGGCCGAGTCGACCTAGAGGGAGGGAGGTTTCCTGGACTACCCCTATACACACACTCTCTCTCTCTCTCTCTGTCACACACACACATTTGAGGCTGAGTCGACCTAGGGGAGGTGTTTAGGACCTCTACAACAACCGCCATTTGCCACTAAGTGGCGGTGACATCACCACGGCGCTTGTGCCAGGCTATGTGCACGTTGAGGCCACGTGAAAGACCTCACCCACACTCTCACACAAAGAAAAAGACACAAACACACATCTTAACGTAATGCATTGCTAACCACGGTGCCACCCACCAGGTAAACAGTTGCAGAATATGATCAAACGCCTGTTAAACTGGTACTGTACTGCACTTCAGGGCCTGGCATGTGTGTGGGGTGGGGGTAGCACCACCACACCTGCGTGGTGGGCTTGCCAGCATTGACGTAGAAACACTGCACCAAATGTCACTTTCAGTTCAACACTGGGTAGTCCCAAGCCAGATTCAGTTCAGTTGCGAGTTTAAAATTCTCCGGGTCCTCCGGATTTCCTCCTCCACATTTAGAAACAACGTGCGTTTACAGTGTTTGGCTGCTGTTATAAATGTCTCCGTGATAAGCCGCTTCGTTGAGCTACAGTATCACTTGTGGCCAGGTCGCTTCTGAAAAAGAGCTACATAGCTCAGTGGGCCTTACCCAGTAAAAATTTGTAAAAGTAAAAAAATTGTTTAAGAAATACTTAAAAAGCAAATGTCACAAATAATTACGTGAAATTAACAAATTACAGCACTAATAATAATAATTATACAAACTACTTGGTAGAACCACACCGAGTTTAGAGACTCTTTGTTTACACAAGGGTCTTGGCCATTTAAGTTTATTTGGCTCGTACAACAAAGCGAGCCTTGGTGGTCGTGTAGGAGAAAATCGGGGGGCCCGAGCACAGAGCAACGTACGCAACTCTAGAAGCCGCGGAAGCTCCAAAGCTTATCAAAACTGAGATTGCACCCGGAGGAGTCAGGATAATAAATTCAACCTTGCAAAGTCGGGAAAGAACTTCGGAGTCCCTCAGGACCAGTTTTAGGCCAAATGTCAAAGCCACCATGGAATGGTCAAGTCATTACGGAGTCATATTCTTAGGTTAAATTTAAATTAATAAAAGTAAAATATTTATTTAACTTTTATTAATTTAATTTTTTTTACCTACGTGACTTTACCGAAAAAAACTAAAAATATCATTACGGAGTCTCCTCAGAATCAGAAACTTTATTTAGACCGGAGGAATCCGATGAGCTTAAATGCTCTTTATCACCCGCAGAGGCTTTCCTCGAACGCGTTCAGAGATTCACGAGTTGCCAAACGAGACTGCGTCAAGGCTGCGATCTTCTTCTTTCATACGGCTGCTGATGTAGATGGCAGAGCAACAACTACAATTTCACATTCAGGTGGTCAAGGCAGACAACCGCGTCAGGAGCAGCACGGTTGGCTACGTACGGCACGAAGAACACATACGTACGTATTGCTGTAACGTCTCCGTCGTATCTGTGGCTCGGGCATTGCGTCCTTATACGTCGTGTGGTCTGTTCTGGATGACCACGGTGGCACACCGAAGGGTTTTGAGAAATTTTGCAACTTTCCATTTCCCTTCTCCCTCCCCCCGTGCCCCCCTCCCCTTCCTCCCCCCCTATGGAAGGTGTCGTGGCGCGTACCCCCTTTCCCCTTCCCATATAAATATGCATGCCCCCCCCCCCCTCTTCCCCACACGTGGTCCCCAGCTGGGTAGGGCGGTGAACCCAGTGGTCCTCCTTCACGGGGCCCCGACGTCCGGGGTTACCGTTCGCGGAATTCCTGTTCCTGCTCCCGCTTTGCAGCGGGCGCTCGTTCGTGAAGTCGCAATAAAAACAAAAAATGTTGCAGCCTTAAATTAAATATTTCAGTTTTATAATAACATGTTTAATTTAAGGCTGCAGCCTTCGGCTCGGGAAGCACCGCGACGACTTGGCTACCACACTCGCCTCTGCCCCCCCCCCCCCCCCTGCCCGGCCGCCACCCGTGCCCCCCCCTCACGTCTCACCTCCACCTCGGTGCCGGTACACATGGCCCACGTGCCGAA
>CM025617.2:7218778-7229015 GCA_014621495.2 Entosphenus tridentatus
AGAGATTGAGAGCAAGAGATTGAGAGCAGGAGAGGGAGAGTGAGAGATTGAGAGAGGGAGAGCGAGAGAGTGAGAGCAAGAGATTGAGAGCGGGAGAGCAAGGAGGCAGACGAACGGAAGACGGCGGGCGCACCTGCGTTGACGTGCCGGATGGAGTCTTTGAGGGCGGCGTGGCACTCGGAGTGCCGCTCGGCCGTCTGGGTGCACAGGTAGACATGCTCACGGTACGGGTGGAGCAGGTAGATGGCGTACGGGGTCGGGCAGTGCAACAGTGGGGAGCCACTCACCTTGCCCTTGGGTTCTGCAATCCACGCACGGGGTATCCGAGTGAATTATTTTTTTTACGTGCCCGTGAGTGAGTGAGTGAGTGTTTGGAGGGTGCGATCTCTGGCAAGGTGGGTGAGCACAGGTGGTGCTTCTGCCCAGTTCAATCAGTTAACCCATTACACCCGGGTATACCCCATGACCTACTGCCAGTTGAGTGTTCTACACTGCAACGTGGCCTCAAAGTGTACCTAGCCTGGCGCAAGGGCTGCGGCGACGTCGCCGCCACCACTTAGTGGTGAATGGAAACAGTTGTTGTCGAAAGGCGATTATTTCACGATATTAGATCCGTGAAGCAAACAGGAATTGTTCAACACTGGAATATTGTTTGTACAATATCCCCAGTTGATACCGTGTGCTTCAACACTACAAGAATCGTACGTTACAGAACTGCAGATCAAAATCTTATTGTAAGAGCATAATACACACATCGATTGGTGCAGGGATACATACACGCTGTACGTTATGGGTTCAAGACACCCCCTGCAGCCACAAAAGATGCTACCATTCCCCCAACACAAAGTAACAAAATAATTATTGATTTGTGGATCAATGTTGGGGCCCTGGATCGTTCCAAAACATCAGATTGACAGGAGGCAGGGGGGGGAAGCGGGCTGAGTGAATTGTTTCTTCCCTAAAAAATAAATAGAAGAACGAGATTAGTCTGCGAGCCACTACGGCCAATACATAATAAAATGTACGCTCAAGTGCCTGATGGAAATGAAACCAAAAAAAAGTGACACGTATGTGTCTGGTATTCAGAAGCTGGGCCGAGATAACAGGTGACGTGGGGACAAGGGGAGATGCCCTCACGCAATGCGATGAGGCGATTACACGACCGGAGAACGCGTCCGTATTGCTTTGAAGAAGTGGGGATTGAGTGAGGTCATCGGCACGAATAGCAGTGCCCTTTATTTACCCAAAGAAAGCCTCACTCGCAGGGTTCTGCAACGGCGTGAAAAACCTACACACGCGAGGGAATAGCCCTCAGAGCAGCCGCACAGATGGATTCAATATATATCCATCCTGGCATCTCCTGGCGGCCACGCATTTCCAAAGCTGCAACACCTAGCATTCCCCAGGCAAATCACCCATCCAAGTAATAACCCGGCTCAAATGCCTGCCTAGCCTCCGAGGTCGTTCTGGGCGACTTGTTTCACCGACCGCACCCACCTGCATTGGGGGAGACGGCCACCAAGGACTGGTACTTCTGCAGGGACGGCAGCACCTGGAAGCCGGCGCACCAGAGCACCCCGCTGGGCTCCGCGCCGTCCTTGTAGGCCTGCACGCCAGCACGGCACGACAAGGGGGGGGGGACAGTGGCCAACGGCACCGGTCACCACCCAACCGAGGCCCACCTTCTCCGCGAGCCTGGGTTCGAATCCAGCAACACGCCTGCGATTAAACCCCGCGTTTCCCAAGCAGGGCCGTAGCTAGACATTTTGGCCCCCGGGGTACGGTTGTACGGTGGCGAGATGTTAACTACCTCTCCTGGCGTGCAGGAGGTCGTGGGTTCAATCCCGACCCTGACGCCTGCTGTATATTTGGAGTTTGCATGGTCTCCCCGTGGTAACGTGGATTTTTCTCCGGGTCTTCTGGTTTTTCCCTCCACATTCAGAAACCTGCGTTTAGAGTATGTTATAAGGCACTTCGTTGAGCTATCATCCGTGGCCAAGCAGGTTGCTTCTGAAAAAGAGCTATGTAGCTCAGTGGGCCTTACCTGGTAAAATAAAATTAGTTTTAGTTTAGGTGCCATCCATTGCGTGCCTGCCCACTCCTGCCACCCCCCCCCCCCCACCCTCCTCGAACATTTGAGACACCAGCCGCCACCGCTTCATTCATTCCTGACAATTCAGTGGCAGCCATTTGGTCTGCGCCATTATTGGTGGGGCACCCAGGATGGCCGCCCTCGCCTCACTACAGCACTGCACTCGATTGCTCGTGAGTTGATGGTTTCAACCCTGTCGCCAATGAATGCACAAAACCATTGCACATTAATTCTCGGCACTGTACCTCACATAAATAATATACAGCACCGAGGATTAAGATGTCAGCTTGACTGTCATGCCACGAACATTACTCTCACGTGGCATACGAGTATCGCAGCCTACTTTGTGGACCAAAGGTCACTCGAAGGGATATCGGAGGCAGCTCTGTGATATCCGCTTCTGTGTACCCTTCTCATGACACCAAGGGTTACACTGCTTTGTGAGAAATCCCAACGGGATTCTTTGTCAAATGACGTGACGCCAAAAGCACGATCGGGAAATAACTATGGGGAAAATTGCACCAGCAGCGACGACGACAAAGCATGTTCACTCACTCGTCACCTCCTGGACGGTGGGCTGGGTGGTCTAGAAGGGAGCCATCACTCTCACCCCACCAGTATCAGCTTAGATCCAACCTCTACCGTGCTGTGGGAATATTGCCCAGATTGCCAATGAGCGCACCATCTGGTAACACGCAGCGGTGTAAACAAACTCGTGTCATCGTACGCAGCACCGGGCCATTGTGTTTCAGTGCGGACTGCCAGATTGTAAAACAATTTCTGTAACTGCAAAGCACTTTACGGAACCAAATTGTCTCACGTGGCGTGCTTGCCTCAATAGTGCAAAACGAGCTCAATTGAACAATAACCATTCCATTTTATTAAATGGCGTCCACCTCATATGCTCCCTCCTCCTAGCACACAAACCATACTTTATCCTAACATGACAGACCGGTTTGTAAAGCAACACTCGGTATTGCATTTGTTGTGAACACACGTAGAGAAAACACAGCACACAGACCTCCTCCCATTACCTCCTCCACGCGTGTGTGACATTCACCACAACAGACATTGTTTTTGGTGGGTTGGAGCAGAAAACACGGTGCTGCAAATGTGATTTGCCTGAACACGTGAATGAATCAAACCGTGCATGTCCACGAATACACGCATAGACAAACATTTTACGGGACCTCCTTTGCCAGTACCAAAATATGAGAATAGGTTTTTCCCTTTTTTCTGGCAACAAAACAGGTGTTAAGATGTTAAAACACCAAACTGAAACCTTTTACAAGGAATCATGTCTGCATTAACCACATATACTTGTGGTCAGAATGCAAACAAAAAAATACTCGGACATTAAGTGCATTGTCTTTGAAACTGATTGGTCCACACAAGAGACAGCTTTCTTTCAGTTCGGTGTTTTAACATCTTAACACCTGTTTTGTTGCCAGAAAAAAGGGGAAACCCTATTCTCAGACAAAAACACTCTTCAATTTGACTTTTTCAGTCACGAGGAAAAGTGTTGCTTGAAAAAACCTATTGAGCTTAGCACGGTACAGGAGGGAGTGGTGTAGCCGCCACCACACCCAATGCTTATGCTCACACAGCACACAAAGTCGTGTCCAGATTTTACAAAGATCTTTGAGCTCCTCACACAATTTAACCTGGATAAACCAAGGATGGATCGTAGGCAGGCCTGCCTGAATGTTTCAAACCAGCGCAGATGTTCCTTCAAGAGGGGTCCAGGTTTCGCAAGCATAGAAAAGGGAGGGCATGACTGTGGCTGAGAGGACCTGGAGCTTCATATGGAACATGATCGTGAGCAGAGGGCCAGCGACCCCAAAAGCACGAATAATAACCTAGAGCCCTGACCTATTGATGTTATCACAAGCCTTGACCAGGTCAGTAAAGCAGAAATTCCCTACAATTCCCTACAACATCCTCACCCTCCCTCAGTAGTTCACCTGTGAGATAATCTCTGCCGAGTGCAAGTACTTGACATCTGTGAAAAATACCTTCAGAGCTCATGGAATTCCTCCAGTTAAAAATAAATCTTCAGATTCTGAAGGACAAATACAAAGATCTCCGGTATAGCCTGAGTAGACTATCGGGGCAAGTGCTGTTTAAACCACCTACGATAGCCGGCATGGCACACGAGGACATGGGTGGATAACACCACGCCCGGTTGACATTGTCTCCCAAGTGACGATGGTTGTTCAGATTATCGTCACTGGTGTTGGAGACCGTGAGCGGGAATCCAACTCAGGTCACCGGATTTGTAGTGTAGCGTGCTATCCACTACTCACACAAGTATTGAACTATAACTAAGACAAAGATCCCCTGTACAGCCTTAACAGACTGTTGGTGTAAGTGCTGTTAGCGAGCAGCTATGAAGGACAGCACGGTACGTGAGGGAGTGGGTGGCCAGCACCACGCCTAACCATCTTTGTCTCTCCAGTGGTGATGTTTACACACCACACCAGGTATCCATTAGAGCAGTGGTTTTTAACCTGGGGTGCACGCACTCCCTGGGGGTGCAAGATGCCCTTTCTCGGGGCGCGAGACGTGGCCAGATGTTTTTTAGAAGGTAAATCATCAAAAACACAAATTAAGCATGGGCACGTAAGTACAACTACTTTGTTTCATCAAACCTATGTATTGATTAACAATATACATTTTTTTTACAATTGAGAACCAAAGAGGTGCAATCTTAAGAACCACTGCATTAGAGGCTCGCTCAACCTAGGGGAGGACCAGGACCAGTTCAGTTATTCGTCAGCGGTGTAGGCCGTGAGGGTGAATAGAACTCGCACACAAGCGCACTATGAAGAGAAACACAAATCGGCGTTGCGTTCGGGTTAACCAAATGTTACCTGCTTGGTCTCATAGTAGGCCACTTGGTAGTCAGTTTGGACCACAAAATACTGCTCCTTCCACTTCTTCTTGCTGGGCAGGTATTGGAACACATAGCCCTCCCAAGAGGCTTGCAGCTTCAGCGGGGTCTGTGGGTGGCACACAGCAACGCGCAAGTTCAGTTGGTCAAGTTCATTTTTGTTGAACCAGGTGATAACTCGTGATGACTCACCTGGAGACCAGGATCAGTCTCAAATCCGACAGTGACCCAGGTCATCAGAATGTCAAAAAGGTAAAATAACAAAAGCACAACAATTAAGCAAATCGAAATGAGGGCAATAAACAACTTTGTCACGTAAGAAATCGAAACGTATTGAAAGAAATGACAGCACCACATCAAATTGCGTTTAAGGTGGGGGAGTAACCAAGGGCGCGCGTGTGAGGAGTGATTGGACGTCCAGGTGTGTGTGTGTGTGCGGCATGAAGAGAGAACGCGTGAGAACAAGGCGAGTTGTTGTCCTCGCCCGGTACGGTGCACATTAGTGCCGTGGGGCATCTATCGACAGGTCGAGGGTGTTGGTCCTGAACAGAGAGGTCACATGGTCCGAGTTTGAATGCTGCGTCACCACTTTGCAATAACGCCCGATTGATACTCCTTTTTTTTATTTCACACGATTTTTATTTCAGCATTTGACGTCGTGTTACGAACCTCGAGCCAAGGGTTTATTGTCAGCCACCTTACCCATAAATCAAGCCCAACTCATATGCAGCACACTCCGAGTCAACAGACGAACACTCCACAATAGACAAGGCCACAGATAAAGCATGGTTTCATAAGTAATGCATTAGCATCGTCATAAATCACTCCGACAATCTTGGCAAGGCCTTTACTAATGTATTGTTGTTGTAAAAAAAAGAAAACAGCCTTTCCCTTGAAAAACCAGTACGGTATGAAAGTCGCGTCCCAATGCAACAACCACCTTTCATAAGACCTTCTCACCTTTGCGTTTGTGTTTATTAACAATCTATGTTCATGCTGGAGTGATTTTGAGTGATTTTAGACGTAATTTTTTTTTAATATACGGCTGCAGCCTAATTTTGACACACCGGTGTAACCATCTAATTCATTATCTCCAGTCCTTTAGACATCCACCACTGCTGAAGACCTCGCCCCTAAGTTGCGTCAGTCGCGGGGAGTCTCGTTTTGTCAAACTTCACCGCGCGGGCCAGTGCGAGTCGGTGACGGCATAGCACAGTAAAGGAATCAATTTTGCTGCACTGCCCTCTGTTGCCCAACACGTAGCCCCGCGAGCACCATGGTAACCGGTTTGTGCACGGCGGTGGTCACCCATCCAAACACGACCCAGACTCCACCCTCCTTAGCCGACCGAGATCTGACGAGATTGCACGCATTCGGGGCGATGTCGTCAAAGGTTCCACAATTGAACCATGCTGGTCAGTGTTGGTTAGCAAAGAGGTAGCCCCCCCCAGCACCGGTTGGGATATTAGTCGCCAACGATGTTAACGGTGACTGGGAATTAAACTAGAATAGCTGGGTTCATAACAACATAGTGGGGCAACAACTGTGCCACCACACCTACAGGACTGCTACGATCACTGTGTATACGCCGCATGTACATCGTGTTTACGAGTACATGTCTTCGGCCGAAGACATGGCAGCAGTGAGACAACACAGTGGTGAGATGTTAACTACCTCGCCTGGTATACAGGGGATCGTTGGTTCGATCCTGACCCTGACACCTGTTGTACATTTGGAGTTTGCATATTCGCCCCGTGGTCGTGTGGATTTTTCTCCGGGTCCTCTGGTTTTTCCCTGCACATTTGGAATCAATGTACGTTTAGAGTATTTGGCTGCTATAAATCTCCACGTAAGTCACTTCGTTGAGCTATCATTTGCGGCTAGGTCACCTCTAAAAAAGAGATAAATAGTTTAGTTGGCCTTGCCTGGTAAAATAAAAAATCGTTTTACACCAAAGAGTTCAGAGGTCGCTACTTGACAGGGGCAACTACGGTAGGGATTGATGAAAAATTGGGATGCCTTTGCCCAACAGTGGTGGTAAGTTACAGGCTGCCAACAACGTGATTTAAAGAGTGCACAATTAAAAAAACAGCGTTATTACAGGACATTTATTTAGTTATCATCGTTGAACCGCTCCACGGACCCCACTTGCACGTGACTCCAGCGATCGCAATCCACTGCCGTGAGTTGATTGCGAAGAGTGATTTGAGTCGGCGAAACAGTCGATGCCATCGCGGCCATAACGCCATTCTCAGAACTATGGGGCATCAATGGGATTTCCATCATGACATCTCCTCCCCGAGGGCATCGACGCACCATAGTCGTGACATATGCCGCACGGCTCTGTGGCTTAGATAAGGTCAAGAAAATCCAATAGATTGCATGGTTTATACCTGATGTCTCATGAAACACACAAAATCTATTTCCTAATACATTTATAACATCTTAGCACACGCGTAGATCGCGCGCCGGCGAGACATTAACTACCTCGCCTATAATACAGTAAGTCGTCGGTTCAACCCCCGACGTCTGTATATTTGGAGTCTGCATGTTCTCCCTGTGGTCGCGTGGATTTTTTTCCAGGTCCTCCCACTTTTTCCTCCACATTTAGAAACATGTGTTTAGAATCATTGGAACCTCCTTTGTCAGTAGCAAAATATGATAATTGGTTTTTTTACCCTTTTATCTGGCAACAAAACTGACACCTTTTTTACAAGGAGTCATGTTTGCATTGACCATAATACCTGCGGTCGGAATGCCAAAAGGCACCTTTTGGCGTCATCTGGTCCAACACCATGTGAGACTAGGCTCTAAGAAAAGCTGTCTCGGGCGTGGACCAATCAATTTCAAGGACAGTGCATACATTATCAGAGTTGTGTTTTTTGTTTGCATTCCGACCGCAGGTATTGTGGTCAATGCAAACATGACTCCTTGTAAAAACAAGGTGTCAGTTTTGTTGCCAGATAAAAGGGTAAAAAAACAATTATCATGTGTTTAGAATATTCTGGCTGCTATCAATTTTCACCTGATAAGCCACTTCATTGAGCTATCATTTGTGGCCAGGTCGCTTCTATATAGATGGTAAAATAAAAATAAAACAAATGCATACATACACAACGTACTCAAGTGGGACTTACATGCCAATCATCACCCTATACCGGAACACTAATGCCCCAGGTCACTCTTACAAATGAGACAAAATAAAGTTCGAACTATTTAAACTCACCAGTTACCACCCTCCTGGCAGTTTCGAAAAATTGTTATTTGGAGGCGGGGGGTCACAATTCAATTGCCTTTTGAGTGCATGCAGTGTCTGCAGTTGTTGAAGAGTTTACGTGAATCAATTACACATGAAACTTGTGATAACAACTTACAGCGCTTCATCAAACCACTGCTGGATAAAGGCCTCCCATTCTTGAGCGAGTTGTGGGGGTTGTTTGATCACACTTCACCGTGCTGCTCAGTGCGAGTTGGTTCAGATGTCATTAGCCGCTGACATTAGCCATGGCCGGGAATCGAACTCGGGCCGCCGGGTTCAAAGTGCGGCGCTGCTAACCACCGCGTCAACCACTGCGTCTCACAAAATATGCAACTGGAAAGTCATCCTTTCTCTCGCATTCACAATTCGATGCATCCATCGAGCGTATTTAGAATCAATGGTAACCAATGCGCCGCCACTTGCCATAATGCAGGACAAACAATAAATAGTGCGTCAACGCAGGTGAAGGTGTGGCCCGGTGCGTGTTTGCTCAGACCGTCACGAGGGCCTCCACGAGGGCGGTATTTGGTTTAACCACGTTGATCGGACGTGTTGGAGGAGAATATTTACACACGAAAACAAAGACAAAGATCCCCCATATAGCCTTAACAGACTTTTGGGGAAAGTTGCTGATAGCGAGCACCTACGAAGGCCGGCACGGCGCACGAGGGGGTGGGTGGCCAGCACCACGCCGAACGCCTTTGTCTCCCCAGTGGCGATGTCTTTACTCACCGCACCAGCTACTCATGAGGCTGAGGAGAGGCTGAGGACCGGTTCAGATAAGCGTCACTGGCGTTGGCCGTGAGCGGGAATCGAACGAGCCACCAGGTTTGTAACACAGCATGCTAACCGCTGCAATCCCACTCCCCACAAAAATATATACACACACATACACGTAAATACATACCCATCGTATGTGTAAGAATACTATAGGTTTTACAGAGAGATGCAAGAAACCATTTACAATCGGGAAAACGGCGGAGACTCACTGCTGCACTACAACCATTTAGCCTCAAACATTTATGAGAAATAACAAATCCCATTCAACTTAAAATTGTATGCCCTGCATAGTTAACCCACATTATCCAGAATTGGGCCCGCAAAGGGGGGGATGGCATTACCCCTCTATACATCGCCCTGTTTGCACACACAATGCATCATTCAGGCCATCGTGTGGCCCCCAGTACAACACGGACAGGTCCGATGACATTCCGGCATCATGGAGACACATGCGGGCCTCAGGGTGTGTCTGATGGATGTGAAATATTCTATTTTCGTCATTTTCATCATACGACATCAGCACGACGTTCCCATCAGACTCTTGCACTATAGCAGGCAGTTTTTTTTTTAATGGGAATAAACTATTAAGAGTGATTAATTCGCATACATCGCAGTGTCAGAGCCACTTGCGCATAACCAAGTACGGTCATTTTATAATTGTTTTGAGGTCTGGGTGTGTTAGGTGTGGTCTATGATTGCATACGCTGCTGCCCGTCACGTCAATCCTAGAAGACTCATTGTACAGCATCGTCACTATGATTATTATGTTTTATAGTTCAAGGTTATTGCCATGAGATCACACACACAAACTTAGTTGAATGTTTTGCAATGCCATAGACACAGGATCTGTACACAAACAACCACTGGTCGTCAGCTCTCATAGGAGTGATAATTCACAGCCCTTTGTCGATCCACTGCTGGATGAAGGCATCCCCAGGCTGTGTCACTCAGAGGTTATTTTGTCATACTTCACCACGCTGGTCAGTGTGGGTTGATGAAAGATGGGGGGGGGGTTGCCTAGCACCGTTTCAGAAACCACTGCCCACTGCTTCTAGATTTGAAGCTTTCGTGACTGCAAGGATTCATATTCTTAGGTTTTTTCGGTAAAGTCACGTAGGTAAAAAATTCAAAATAATAAAAGTAAAATAAAATAAAAATCACGACGTTTCGGAGGCAACACAAACTTCCGTCTTCAGGTGGAACCGTCACAGCC
>CM025617.2:7238646-7252446 GCA_014621495.2 Entosphenus tridentatus
GGTAGGCAGTGGCTAAGCAGGTAAACAGGTAGGCAGTGGCTAAGCAGTTAAACAGGTAGCCAATGTGGATAAACAGATACACAGGTAGGCAGTGTGGCTAAGCAGCGAGCCTGGCAGGTAGTGTAGCTAAGCAGGTACACAGGTAGCCAGGTAAGTAGCGTGGCTAAGCTGGTAGCCAGGTGTGTCTCGCTCCCTCACCGCTCACGAGTCTTCGCGTGCCCTCGTCCAGCAGCTGAGTGGAGAGCGCGTCTCCCATGTCTGCAGGACTTCGGGCTCGGTGTTGATGGGAGGAAGCCCTTGGCCACAGTCGCGTTCGTGTGCCCGACGAGCCGACCTGGATCCGTGACGATGATCTCCGCGCTTCGTCTCTTCCCCCCTCCCCTCTCTACCACACGGCCTCTCTCTCTGTCTCTCAAGTTTCTCACCTGGCCTCGCCTTACCTGCCCGCCTCAGCCAATCAGCGCTTCGCGAGGGCAGATCCTCATCAAACGCTCGTGCAACGCCGAGGCTTTGAGAATGGTGGATCTCGACCAAAGAAAAACCACACGTCGACTTAAAAATACGTTTACTGGACAAGCGATAAAGAAAACTGTGGCGACAGCCTCGGCTGTTTAGCATTTAGGTGTGGGCATTGTTTTAAATTGTGTACCCTAAATGCGACCTCTAAGCTGGGTTGAGCCCGGACTAGTATTTTAGATAGGTGGGCAAATAGGAGACTTGGCAGGTATTGTAGGCGAGGGATGTGAGCTTGGCCATGAGCTGGCAAGGCTGAGTGTTACACCCCGTGGTGTTTGGGTTTTTATTTCCACAGCTTACTCCGGTTTCCTCCCACATAAAGCCTCGTCATCAAACCGATTGTTCAAACACCACGCAATACATGACTCCTCAGAGTACTGTGTTTCATTGAGATTTCCCCTGGTAAAATAATGCACACGATTGAGTTTATTTTAAGTATTTTATACGTTGAAGGTCTCACTTAAAAGATAATCTTGCTCTCAACGGGCCATCAGCTCGTTTTAAAGGTCGCTATATATGCATTTAGAATGTTTATCGCCGTACGTCGCCAGCCGTGCTCGTTGGAGGTCGCTATTTTTTACTATTTTTTATCTTACCAAAGCCCACTGAACTACGTAGCTCGTTTTCAAAACGACCTGGCCACAAATGATAGCTCAAATAAAGTTGCTTATCACGTGGAATTGTAGAGCAGCTAAATGCTCTAAAACGCATGTTTCTATAAATGTGGAGGGAAAACCGGAGGACCCGGGAAAAGCCACACAACCACGGGGAGAACATGCAAACTCAAAATATACAGCAGGCGCCAGGGTCGGGGTCGAACCCATGACCTCATGTATACCGGACGAGGTAGTTAACATACACCGTGTCACCCTGAATAAACACGTGCAGCCCCTTTGTCAATCAACCGCTGGATGAGGGCTTCTCCATGCCATTCAGTCCGTGGGAGTTATTTACCGATGTCTCATACTCGTCAGTGCGGGTTCGTGAAGGTGTGAAGCATAGAACCGGAATCTTACTGGTAGGAACCTCCTGGTTACACCAGCCCAAAGGGGATTATTGTGTCCGTCCGTCGTGCAGGGAGGGGCTGGGTGGGGAGGGTGGGGCTGGGTGTGGAGAGGCTGGGTGGGGAGGGTGGGGCTGGGTGGGGAGGGTGGAGCTGGGTGGGGGGTGGGAGGGGTGGGGCTGGGTGGGGAGGGGTTGGTCACCCCGTGGTGCCCTTATACAACTCAACGTTTAACCTACTCACGCCGGCTTGTGCCCGCCCTCACAGTCGGGCGTATTTGCGGAATACACCACGCTGCCGTTGACCCTGGCCATTGACCGAGCAACCCAACGTTCCTACCAGCTCCCTCCGCAGGAATGTGTTTATACTGAAGTAGGAATCCGATGAGCTATAATGCCCCTTTTCACAGATGTCCAGTAGGGGCGGGTCAGAAAGTTACAAGAATACAAAAACACGATCGGCGTGCATAGTTAAGGTTAAGAAAATAACAAATGGGTTTTTTTTTACCTAGCCACAAATTCTAGCTCAACGAAGTGGCTTATCATGTCGAAATGTATAGCAGCCAAATAATCTAACATGTTTCATAGACGTGGAAGCAGAGAATCAATGTTCAGTTAAACAACGAATTTTGATGCACTCTACTCTGCTGCCCACACAACGTAGCGGAGCAAGGCAGATGCACATGACAACGCGGCATGCAAACAGCGGTGGTCCCATACAAGCACGAGGCGCCAGACTGATTAGCTTCCAAGATCTGACATGGAGAGCGATGCAAGTGATTTCACGTCTATAAAAATGTGTATTTCAATCCTCAGCCAATTCAACACGAATGCCTATCGAGAAAGTGGCGTGACAATATCGGCAAAATTGTATAATCATACCGTGAGAGACCAGTTACAATGTTATAAACCTGGTGAGCCGGGTTCGATTCCTGGCCATGGCTAACATCAGTGACGAGCGCTGTCAAGAGCAGGTCAGGGGTCACAACCCACTCCAACCAGCGTGAAGTATGATCGAATAAGCCCCATAACTGCCAAGACAATGGGGGGGGCTGCATCAAGCGGTATATTGGCAAAGGGTGATACATTAAAATAGAAATGTATTTACATATGTAGAGGCAACCCATTTTTAATGGACATACACATAAATTCCAGTGCTTATTCCAGAGTATAATTTTCCAATGTTTTCAAAGCTGACCCCAACAGTTGTTTTGACTGCAATTCAATAGAAAAAACTGCACTGCCAAAATACTAAAACATTATTTGGTGATAAGTGTTGCATTTCATCAAAATACAAAGCAGTTTCTGAAATGTCCTGCAGCAGTTTTGTGGGGCGTGTTGTTTACCAAAGTTAAGAAATGTTTGTCTTGATGATTTATCCGGAGGCTGGGATGGTCTTGAACATTCTTTAGAGTTCAGACATTCTTTTATGGATTCCTCACTTTTAAAAAGGCACAAACTTTAAACTAAAATCTGTTAAGTGCCTGTCGGGAGGATGTATTGCCATGAGGCTCGTGACATTCAAAACTGTATTTCTTAATATTTTCAGTGTAATCATAATACGGTTTTGTTTACATTTTCACGACAAAAAATTCAAACACCACATAAATCTTGATTTTAAATTTCGTTTAAATATGCTGCGTTTATATTAACTTAAACTCAACGTAATTGTTCCCCAATCACCACAGCTGCCCAAATTACACACAAAAACAAGCACCACACTGCACCATTACTCAAGGCACTCCAGTGGTTGGCTGTCCAGACGAGTTTCAACAAAATACAGATAATTCAGGCTTCAGTGATTGTTTTTTTTATCCAGAAATAAACCATGCAAAGCCAGCTAGCGAACCACACATTACGTAAATATCAGCAAGGGAAAGAGTTTTATTCATAACTGTCGTAATTTAATTCGGCTCGACATAAAATAAACAAATTGAGCCAACCATGTCAAGGCCATATCATGCATGGGAACTTTACAACCAAATTCCCAAAGCTTTGTTTTCTATCTTCATAAATTAGCCCACCAGTACTTTAGACATGATGGTGGTGTGGCTTGCCACGCAACCCTTTGGTGATATTAATACATTGTGAAATAATGCTCTTGTTTCAGCAACACAAATTCCAATGGCTGAAGCGCAGAGGGTGGTCAGACCTCGACTGTGTGCTTGAATGCTCAGTGGGGCTGAAATGAAATGGGCACGTTTGTCAAAATGTTTCACTAGCCAACTGACAATGTACAAACACGGCATATTGCCACAAGTATACGAATCTCGTGCGTGAAAAGTGTTTTGGAATTTCTGTTGTGCAATTGTTCATGACAGCGTCTTTGCTGCATCATCTCAGGTTTCGTTTTTTGTTGATTTCACAGCTTTGTTTTTCCCCTAAAACTTGTCGATGTATTCTGGATGACCGGACAAAACGCAAATCTGATGTGAAGCAAGCTCCTCCGTGATTTTTACTGCTGTGCTCCTGGTGTCGGCGACTCAACCCCCGTGCAGTGTGGAGATGAACACGACCGTATCCTGGTCCACCAGCTTATAGTCCAACTCCCCCTGTAACATATACGTGCACACACACACCTCGCCTCGGTACAACTATGACAAAGGCTGAGAATGCAGTGAAACGTGAAGATATAAACATGCACTTCTGAGGTGGCTAAGTGGCTCAACAGGCAGAGTGCTGAGCTGGTACCACTGAGGACCTGGGTTTAATTCCAGGCAGCCACCTGTAATTAAACTGGGTCCCCCCTCAAGCGTAGCGAGTTATCTCAGCCTGGTCACCAATGAATGCACAAATACAAATTTGGTGCTGCACTTATTTTCACTAAATTCAAGCTCTGAGAATTAAAATATCGTAGTCTGTCATACGACAAACAATACTCTCTCATATGCAGAACAGGGGGGACAATTCTGGCCTCAACTGTATGGACCAGAAGTCACGTACAGGGATCTCAAAAGGAATTCTCTGTGACATCAGCATCTGTGGACCATTCCCTAACACAAAGGTTTGTACAACTCTGCAAGAAGTATGAATAGATCCTTAATCTCATAACATGGCATGTATAGCACAATCGGGATGGAATTGGGGGTGAAATTACAAGATAAATGTATCACTATGGGTAAAAAATATACACATTTTATGCCTTTTTTGTGAAGGGAAAAATCCACAGGTTATCATGGGTTAAAAGGACAATTATTTATGTTTACATGACAGAAATACAGGCTGGCAGCCAAATTAAGTGAATACTGCAATAGTGCCATTTGGGCAGTTTTCATAACAACCCAATCTATGAAGACTAAATGAAAAATTCAAATGTATGGAATTAGCTTCATTCAAGTCAATGATATTGACCGAGTATTATAGTGTTCAATATTCTATTGTGCCCTGAAATTGCATTCACATAAGCATCACGAAAATTGCCCGCCTACTGCACCAGATATTGGCATTCGATAAAGCATTCCAAGCACTGATGCGTTCTGAAGATGACGTCTTAAAAATATGTAATGGGACGAGACTGTAGTGATAAAACTGACAAGACATAATTCACCATTTCTTGACAAACAATGCATTAACTGTTGTCACTAAAGTAAAAGTTCAGTTTAAAAAACACACCAGCCTAGGTGCCTGCAAACACTTCTAAGCGAGTGTGCATTTTCTTTGCCGTTTCAGAACCTCTGCAGTTTTCAGCTGTGTGTGGATGGTATTATTGCAAACCGTACAGCACATTTATGTGCCAGACACTTTGGGAATTTCTTTTTGTGAATGGCCCCATTTGAAAATAAGTGATGACTTTTATACTCGCGGTTATCACTTGCCTTGCCCCTTTTTTCATGGTTACATAAGAGCACTCACCAGCAGTTCCCAGTCGGCATCATTAATCAGCACGAGAATCCCTGGCCGCCTGTGCAATACAGACCAGCGACCAGTCAGCAGCAAGCACCACCATCAATACACACAGCAATGTCAGCACAAGCACTAACTTACAGCACAAAGCACTAACAAATACATGGGCACAGCCTTCTGGTCCTAGTGGTCAGCTTGCTCATATGTGGCTCTGCTGGCATTATTAATTCAAATTCAACCTCAGCATCTCCGACAAGGGCCATTATTAAAGAAAGATGCAACCCCAACAAAACAAAGAGTGCTTATTTTGCAGATACACACACACACGCACCGATACTGTGTCCCAGGCTCTCTGACATAAGGTGAAACTTTATTTTGTTCAAAAGATGTTTTTTTTTGCATGTACATGTAATACCCATGTAATGCAATGATGTGGGAGATAGTACCCTTCTCGGTGCCCATCTATAACGAGTTTTCGTTTCACCTTAAACGCACCTAATACCACCATCTTGGCGAAATGGACGTCATTAATTCGAATCCAGATATGATCAGTAGAACCAATACAAAAAAAATCACTGTGGGCTGTCCATTACACAAAATGTATGCAATGTATTGAGTACCAGAACCCACAACCTAAACCCCACACCCCACTCACACGTTATCGCCTTGGATGAAGAGCTCTGGCCGCTCCTTAAGGAGGTTTTTCCGGATCCACACCAACAGCTGTCGCACATCCCCTGCAAACACACCGGCAGAGAATTGTCCCCTTATGTGTCCTACGAAATTTAAAAATTACGGCTAAATTGTCTAATTGGCATTGACGTTGGGGATGCTATTCGTGGATCCTCCAATCGACGGAAAAAATCATGATAAAAACTCAAATCCTCCATGAAGAAAATTTGCAGAGAGGAGTTCTTCGCCGCACAATTCCCAACATTTGCAAACTTGCATCAAATTGCATGAGTTGTTGTGGACCACGGCGGCCCCGTGAATTTTAGGATTCGTGGAAAAGAGGGACGTAGATTAGAGGTTTACTGTGTTTAACATGTATAGTGTGTCATGTCGTAAAGTGGTCACTTACCTGACTATTTACTGGGGTGGAGACGAAGTCATAAACCTGGCCACCAGAGTTGAATTCCCAGCCACGACGAACATCAGTGACATGTACCATCTGAACTGGTCCTGGCCAGTGGATAGCCAAAGGGCTCTAAAGAATTACTATTATATACTACAAAGAATTACAATTTCAGACACAGGTTTGATTATTTATTCATGCCAGGTGTAAGACCTGTACATATTTTATATATATATTTTCTATGAACAGTAGTTTTGGACAAGCAACATTGGCTTTTCAAATTCCCAACAAGTCAGTCATATTTAACAAGTGATGCAGACATATGCTTCATTCTTGTGATAACATACTCTCATGACAATATTGCATATATCGGTTTCAATCAGTTTACGAAGTGATTTCAAAATATATTACAACTTCAAAAAAGAATTTGTTTACACTACCACATGCAAAATGTCCTGACACATTAATGTTTTAGCACACAGACATGTGCGGTTTACCGGCACATATTTGCATGCGCAAGTATGTAAAATTCTTTGTGTTGTTAGGTACACATTTGTTTTACACTGTCCGACATGTAAAATGACAGGAGTGCCTTTGTAAAGGACCCACGTTGACTCACAAGGCTTTTCTTGTTGACTTAGCTCCACCTTGTGGGACTTTACGCCACCAAACAGCAGCTCGGCACCACCACTGTAAACAGACATTCAGCAAGGCCTGCTACTGTCACTACACTCTTGCCATCACTGCAGCAGTGCTACCATACATCACGGTTTCCATAATTACAATATTCTCACCATAATTATAAAACTATGAGCCATCATCACAGCACCTTTACCATCATTCCAACAATCTTTACCGTCATTACAACGCGATTAACATTAATATACCATTCTTACTATCAATATATAATTATTACCATACCACGCTTACCGTTAACCTAATAGATAGGTTTTCATCAGCAATATAATCAATGATCCATATTTGTTTTTGGGTTAGGCCACTGAGCAGATGTATGCCCAACTCCTTGTCATTAACCATCCACCAACCCGACAAGATTGCCACGTATGGCGACAAGATTATAGCATTGACTTACAACTGCTGTTTAAATCCCTGCTGTTGTTTTAGCCATCACAGTCACTATCCCTTGATTTGAAGCTTTCGTGACTGCAGAAATCTTTCGGTAAAGTCACGTAGGTATAAAAATAAAATAAATCACGACGTTTTGGGCGCAACACAAGCGTCCCACCTGATGACGGACACAAGCGTCCCACCTGATGACGGACGCTTGTGTTGCGCCCGAAACGTCGTGATTTATTTTATTTTTATACCTACGTGACTTTACCGAAAGAACCAAAGAGTATGGAGTCACTATCCCTCTTTAATTCGGCCGGTCTCATCACATCTCCAAGCTAAGCGGGCTTGATATTGACAACTGTCCCATGCACACCAGGTTGGTATAGGCTGCGGGGATACGTGGTGGGCAGCAGAGGGCAGTGGCGCAACATGCATTGTTGCACAGTACTGTACTGTCGTTCTATGCTCCCATGTCTACGCCGCTCGCCCTCACCAATCCGCATCGACCAGCGTGGTGAAGTATGGGGCCGTCCATAAATGACGTCACGCACCGAGGGGGGGGAGGTCAGACATTTGTGACGATGTGTGACGAGGGGGGGGGTTTGAGAAATGTGACGTCACGTAAAAATGCGCAACTTGAAATAAATATTAACCAAATAGAATTGCTATAACACTAATTTTGAATAATTTTCACTATTAACTATTTGATTATTTAAATTTATTAAGGTCACTTTTTATTTATTCAATGAAGTAGCATTTTGCTTCTCCTTGGGAGAATGTAGAAGCATACATTTTTTAAATTTGAATGAGTGTTAATAAACATTTAGATTCTAATGATTTTACCAGGGCTTTTCATTCTGTGGAATGAATGTGATTGTTATAATTGTACTCTCCATTTTGCTTCGTTCTACTACAAAGTTGCAAGTATTGTTTCATAGTTATAAATACTTTTAATATTTTATAATTATAAGAACATTTTAATATAATATTCTGAACATCTACAGTTTTAGTTAGACGTTGAAAATTTCCAAGTGAATTTTATGCAAAATTGAAGCTTTCTAACGCCTCCTTTTAAATGTTTTCTCCTACATCAGAGTGCAGCGCCACATTAAATACGCACTACAATGACAATAGTTTAAGGTGATTTTAAGCATGTTTTATTTTAAAAATGGAAATGTTTTTTTGGGGAGGCGGGTAGAACTTTGTGGCGTCATATTTGAGGGAGGGTTTGACTTTTTGTGACGCCGTGTGACAAGGGGGGGGAGGTCAAAAATCGCGTGACGTCATTTATGGACGGTCCATTTCGTCAACACGACGCGTGCAGGCCAACCTATATCCAGCAGCGGATTGGCGTGGTGTAGACTGCGCTAAGGTCCAGGCTCTGAACATATCACAGCTCATATGACTGTGCTTTTATATTTGAGTTGATGATTAATATCGGCTCTCATTTGATTTCATTAAAACCGTGGCGAGGCCTGGTTTGAATTTAAAGTAAACAAAGACTAGGAGGGGGGCGTTCAGACTAATCACTACATGTAAATTATTCTCACATTAGCAAAGTCGGAACGTTTTATTCTGCGGCATAAATCACGAAACATTTCAGGCGATACAAACCAACCACCACCGCGAACTCACCCGAACTCCACGTTGAGCGAGATGGGCGCGGCCATTGCTGCTGCAAGGACCCCGCCTGGGATCGGGGGCGAGGCGGAGGGGGTGCCCAGCGCGCTGCCTGCCAGGCGAACGCAAACGTCAATCATCTCGGCAAAGACAAAAGATTTTACTTTTCGATTTAAAGCTTTCGTGACTGCAGGGATTCATCTTCTTGGTTCTTTCGGTAAAGTCACGTAGAAGGGAAATAATAAATAATAAAAAGAAAACATAAAATACAAATAAAATATATTTGTATTTTATTATGTCTATGTGTTTGTGTGTCTCCCTTGTGGTGGAACTGTAGGGTGAACGTTGAGATTTATAAGGGAAACGGGGTACCAAATAAGTGTCTGAATCGGTCTGTAATAAGATAAGCACTGATAAGGGTTTGACAGGTATGCAATACACTACTTTACACTACACTAATACACCATACCTGTCAACCAATACTTTTACCCGTATTCTTGAACAGGGAAATTTAGTTTTCAGGACCATACAGCGTACAGCCTTTTCAATGAGGGCATAAAATGTTTTGTCTATTTGTGTTTCTCCCCTGTGATGGGACTTGAGATTTAGAAGGCCACGGGGTCACCAAATAAGGTCTGAATTGGTATGTAATAAGGGAGGGCACTGATAAGGGGTTGACATGTATGTCGATATAACAAGAAACCAGCAGTCGTTCCCAATAATATTTTGGAAGACATCTCTACCCGTTGTAAAGCAGCATATTCATTATGACCTTCTATAAAACAACTCCAGTAATCTGTTATCTTCTGTAAGACAACGATCCAATTGTTTAGAATAATCTTCCAGAAGTCATCTCTCCATATTTTAAAGCAGCATAGTTTTATGTTCATAATGATCTCTTGGAAAATGATTTTTTCCAATAAAAATCCGTACAATATGAAAGTTACAGTTGTTTAAAACAAAGGATTGAATTAAGGGCCCCTGGTGGATGGATGTCACATTGACACATGTTGATGCTCTTTGTTGTGGTTTGCGTTGTGCGATGTTGCCCCCTGGTGGTGACTTTACTACAGAATACCGCCCTACAAGACGATAAACTGCACATATGCCCTGATTTTTTTTGCTATAAATTAAAGTCATGTTCAGTAAATCCGGACCAACTAACATCCCTTTAACTCAAAAGACTGAATAACGGCTAATTACTTTTTTAAAAAAATGTTCAAACTAAAAATTGAATATTTATGTAACAAATATTGCAAACTGCCTATGTGTATGCGAACATAAAATCATATTTATTTCGACAGGAGCAGGAGTTGGCAACATGCAGCTCCAGAGCCGCATGCGGCTTTTTAAGGGATTGCTTCGCGACGTTATTTATATATTAAGGACGCATTGTGACAAATTAAGTTTTTTTACCGACACGAAAATAACATTTTGCTTATTTTGGAGGAATGAGAGCACGCGTGCAGGCTGGAATTGTTGCACAAGATATGAACAATTAAGGCTTGTCTGTGATTTGTGATATTAAATAGACAGCAAATTGATCAAATGTCCTTTCACTATCGTGAGTCAATGTTATCTCTGCAGGCGTTATCATATAGGGATGCTGATAATGGAACAATTAAGTGCGTGATAGCCAACGCCGGTATCGGTAGAGGATAACACAAAGATTTCTACGAACATAAACTGATACACTTGATAACACCCCCCCCCCCAAACAACAAGGGTTGTCCCATGGTTTATTTACGCAGTAACCTTCAATTCACAATTATCACTTCACTCAATGCATAGGCATGTACACACATTCCGAAAGTGTATGAACAATTAAATAATTTACAACTGCATAATTCTGCAGGTAAATAAAGCCACACTCTTCTCGAGACAATGTGCTATGCTACACACACAGCATGGACACACATAGACACAAAGACCCCCGTATAGCCCGTAACAGACTGTTGGGGCAAGTGCTGTTAGCGAGCGCCTATGAAGGCCGGAACGGCACAAAACCAACGCCCGGCCGCCTTTGTCTCCCCAGTGATGATGTTCACAAACCAAACCAGGAAGTGATTTGATGCTGAGTCTACCTAGGTCGCCAGGTTCATAGCTCAGCGCGTTAACCGCTCCACTACATACATACATACACAAAAACTCACCAACGGGGTTGAGTAAAAGTTGATCTACTTTGTGACTCCTTCCGGCAGAAGGTAGAAAGTCACGAGCAGCGCCATCACCTCCAGACCCACCATGACCCAGACATCAAGCCAAAAGGGGACCTTACCGCCCAGGGCCTCCATTGTGTGTCTTTGTGTATCTGACGTTTGTGTTCAGTGTGTGTGTTGCACCCCGTTGTGTGTCTGTGTGTGTGTGTCAGTGTACGTGTACGTGTCCGTGTGTGTGTGTGTGTGCGAAAGTAGAAAAATCAGAAAAAAACAATTTACTGCGACACCCACGGCTCGCGCACAGCCATTCACCTGGCCAAATAGGTGAGGCACTTCCTACCGTTTTGCTCAGGTCAGAGCACTCACCTGTGATTGCCTGGCTTCTGTTCCCGCCCCCTGTGGCGTCAATACCTGCAATGCTGTTGTTACCTGCTGAGTCTTCCTCTTGTGTGGGCTTGGCTAGCCAAGGCTTGCTACGTGATACTTTTCACGTCCTACCTGCCCTGCCAGGTGTGTCACGCTTGGCAGGCTGCTGGACATTATTTTTTTCTTCTTCACTGCACAGTAATATATTTCATCATTGTGAACACTTTCCATCCGCCCAATAACGCCTTCCTTTGGTGCTCTTTAATGAAACATTAAGTGAACAGGTTTCTGCTCAGTGGACAAATTAATTGCCGAAAGGCGAGTTATATTAGTGGCACAGAAGCAATATTTTCGAATTTTAATCCATGTGCGATTTATGTAAAAAATGGGAACGTGCGCCAATTGAAACCTTTCTTGGAAGACTGCATCGATTTTGACTGGGTAAAATACACTTTTCATAGTAAAAAAACCAAGGTATTATGGCGTGGGATATTCATCGGTATTTTCCATTTCATCACTCAAATGTCCTTGACAGCTAATTCCTAAGAGTTTTGACCCTTACCCCGTATAACTTCTGTGAGTCTCGTGCTATAACTTTGATCAATGGAGGGCCATTTTAAAATACATATGCTGCTCTCTTAATATAAGCAGTTGTGTTCCACAACAACTCAACCGCATAGTTTACTAATAAATTGGTGAAATGTCTGGCTCAATATATATAGTCAGATGTAGTGCTTACACATACCTTGCCTGTATATGGAGGGAGGGGGCACATTGGCAGTTGGCGTCGTCACACAGTGATGTTTAGTGTTCTGTTTACACGGCAAAAGCTGTACAAGGCTGAACTTTAAGCACAGCGGGCTGGCAAAAAACATTATTGAATCCAGAGCCGAGGATATGTTTGGAGTGTTGGGGATTGCAGGAAGAGGAACCTCCCGATGTTGTGCGAGACATGGGGGTTATTTGACCGTATTTCACCACGCTGGTCAGTCCAGGTCAAGTGAAGGCATGGAGCATAGACATGGGGCCATAGACGTATTTGACGTTGCTTCACTGCTTGCCATCTGCTGTCCACCACGCAGCCCGAGAATTAAATTTACCATGCTTCTTTTAATCCATTCTACCCCTGGAAAAATACACTTTTAATGTAAATAGGTTCAGAGTTGGTTATGTAGGTGACATTATTTAAAGCAATTACAATATGTTAATTTAACCATCATCGTGAAGTATGGTCCGATCTGAGTTAAGTTTTATTATAGCTGTTCTGCCACTGCAATCCACACTGGAATTCACTCAATAAACTCGAAAATTAATTGAATTGGGCTGTATTATCATTAATGAACATTCAGTAGTCGACATACAAGTGTAGTGTAATAGCGGCGGCTGCTGTTCAGCAGCGGCAACTGCGGTGAACGAAACATGAGAGTTTATGCCTATGGGCGGTGCTTTCCATCTTTCGCAATATTCAGCGTCTCGCTTGGAAAGTCCCGACCATGTTGCTCACACTTCCTGTTTTGCAAAGATCACCATCATACAGCAGCGTTGTTCACTAATTTTCAGATGGGGGGCCACTTTCGCCGAAAAGACATCATCAGTGTGAGGGCGCCACGCATTTGAAAGCATTGTGGGTTTGACGGCATGATGCTGGTGTGGTGTTTTCACGTGTTGTGTATTGTTGGGGGCCCGCCAATGGCGGGCGGGTCTTGCAATGAAGAACACTGCCATACAAAGTGCATCTCCAGCTGTTAGGATATGTCACGCGTATTGTCGCCGCCTTCCTCCTCATCTTGACTTCTTAGAAGTGTTCACGCTCCTAATTAGCCATTCTCTCTCAGCACATCTCACGCGAGTCATGTAATCTCTCACCCGAGTTAAAAAGTACTCGTGGCCCAAAATAATCGGTGATGCTTACAGCAAAGCCCACCAACAACACCGAGGCTTCAACTCATGTACGAGGAGGGGGGCAGCCTCCATTCCCCTCCCCGACCCGTGTCTATGTCCTCAATTATACTTCCTACCAGAGCAAGTGGGGCATGAGTTAGAATCCCCCCTCATTGCCCCCCCCCCCGCGCGGGCGGGGGGGGCCCCCCGGGCGGGCTGCTGCCCTCCCCACCATGCCGGCTGGTGGGGGGGGGGGGGGGGGGG
>CM025617.2:7257446-7273798 GCA_014621495.2 Entosphenus tridentatus
CCACCTCACCCCCCACCTCACCCTCCACTCTGGCTGCTGCTGCTGCCCGGGCTGCACCCAGCACCCCCCACCCACCCAGCACGCTGTTGACGCGTGCTAACTTCCTCCCGATTGGTCGCCGCCGCGAGTGCGGTGGGGGCCAATCGGGGTGGAGGTGCGAGTGTGGAGGCCCCCCTCGTGCGGGGCACGTGGACAACCGCCCTTTAAATGCCCCCACGCGCTGCCTCGCGCTTCCACAGCTGGGAGCCCACGCACGTGGCACGAGTGGCATCCTCAACCTCGGCCCTGTCGGCGGCGCACTAAAGCGAACTGGATTGCCCCTCCGCGACGATTCTCCGAGCGAGTTCATCCGTTTGCCTGCCTGCCTGCCCGCTGCTTCATTTGCTGTCCCTGTCAGCCGCTTAGTAGCAGCAGTAGCTGCAAAAGAAAGCCACTTTGTTGTTTTGACTTTTGGCTACTTGTTGCCAATTAAACGCGTGGTATATACTTACGAGGAGAATAGTGTACGTGCACACGATAAGCTTGGCTGCGATACGGCAATAGGCTGTTTGTTCTGTTTGCTTTGGTCGAAGAGATAAAGGCAAGTTTGAATCATTGAGTCAAGCCCGGACTTGCTGTTCGGAAGACTGCCCTATAGCAGGTAAGGTGGTGGTGCTATTTTGCCCTGCATGTTGTGTTCCACTCCATTTCGTTTTGTTAACACGCAACTGATGTTATTTGCTTGATTGCCTGCAAGTGCCTTAATCCGTGCATTGTGCCGTGCAAATGTTTAACATCTCCAAGAAGAGGTGATTTTGCAGAATGCTATTCAACAGTAGATTTGGTGATTGCAACCACTGCTCATAAACACCGGACTTAAGTTGGTAAATCACTGCATAGACAGTACGCGCTAATTATGAGCGCTAATATCCAATGGTTTAATCCTAACGAGAGCGTTATACAAGTCTACAGAAATATATGCGGTATATATTAGACACCAGCCATTGATTGAAAATTGCACGAATGTGTAACGACTACGTGGTTTATTATGATTAAGATAATTAGCGGGGGGTGTCACCCCCCCCCCCCCCCATAATCTACGAATAATGAAACACGAAATTAAATGAGTTACAGTATTATATAGTACACAATGCACTTTTTTTACTGTAAAAATGTGTTCGCTAGTTACTCACTTGTGTACAGTACTGTATTCTGCATACGACACATTGCTGCAAAACTGATACTTGTAGTCTATATATCATGTGCAGTTATGCACATTTCCCTCTAATCGTGGAAATTTGAAATCCTATATGTTATAGCTAAAACAACACTCGCACAACGATGTGCAATTGACGTGTGCAAAATCTATCGGCCTTGTGGAGAACACCAGCTCAAAAGAACTGCAATTGTGGCCATGGCCTTAAGTTGCGGTGTGGTTTATCGTCATTTACAGATTTGAATCGATTCTGTATTAAAGTTAAATAATACAAAACATTCAAGAGGACCCAGCGTGGGATGTTACACAAAACATCTTGGTTTTTTTCATTTGTACGTGGGAGGAAATAGGTGTGCCTTGAAAAACCCTGCACGCATTTAACACCCACCCCCCCAAAAAAACCCATAAAGCTCGTGGCAGTTGCCCACCTTGTAGCACTGCCCCTATCGGCGAATCTCTTGACCCACCGTGCAGGTGTGTAAGGACACGCGCCACTCGCGATAATATTTACGCGATCCACCACCTCCAGAGCCCTTGCATCGATTGCGGGCTCTGGCCACCTCGCCCGTCAAAAGCAGTGGCACAGGCATCGCCCTTAGTCGTGCCACACTGCTGGGTGAGGAGGGCATTCCGCAGACGATCCTATCTGAAGACGAGGCTAGTTAGGATGATAGTATTAGTGGGACTGTCAAGAAGTGCACCCTCGTGTAAAAGGGGGCATGTTCAACTGGCGCCCACAAGTGTGCTTGGTGTAAAAAAAAGTCCCCCTGCGAATGGCAGCGTTCGCCATTGTGTGTGTCATTGCCGAGAAACTTGAGCAAAAAGGATGTCTTCTTCGTTGCCACTTAGAATCGTGAAATTCGAGTTTTACACAACGTATTTGTAATGTATTGTATACAGACATTGCACGCAGTGTGTGTGCACTGTGCAATCTGATTCATTGATGCATTGTTGTTAGACTTCCCCCCGTTTGAGAGTGTACGGTACTTTGCCTTAACTTATTAATAGAGCAGGAAAATGTACATTCTGAATAGTTGCCAGTATTAGCGCTCGACTACGTTTTGGTACGGGAGCATACTGTGCACACCGATAGTTTTTTTTGTATTTGCTTATTGTGGGAACTTTCTGACCCGCTCCTACTCGACATCAGTAAAAAGGCGCTTCATAGCTCATCGGATTTTATCCAGGATAAACAAAGATGCCGATTCTGAAGGGGGTGATTCAAGATAGTTTTTTTTTTACACGGGCCATAAACTCCTCGAGCAATAAAAAAAAGTTTTCGTCTCGTAGGCACGCACGCGTTCCAGATTTGTTTTCAACATCTAGGGCTGCTTCAACGAGGGTGTAAAGCGTTCGTGCGGAACGGGAGAGGGGGGGGGTAGCTGCCTCGTGGTCGTGTGATCACCCCCGTCCCCCACTTCGAATTCCACATCTCACCGTAAAGGAGTGGAGTTCTTTGAAAAGCCCCAAAAATACATAGTCACTCGTGAATAATTGACGTTTTTTGTTGTTGTATCGCGTAAATATATAAATGTGTCGTTAAACCCGCCACCACCCGACACGCCAATTAATTGTAAGGTTTGTCACGTAAACAGAACGTGTCAATTCGTCACTAGTACAGCACACCGGTGTGTTGAGCCAAACCACAACATTTACAATCCGAGTACGACGTTTCGCCAGTAATTACAACCAGCTTCATCAGGTGACAGCCAGATTTGTGGAGAAATCCTCGTTTAACGATACATTTTAATATTTACGCGATCTAACACAAAAAACACCTATATTATGAATGATATTGGTCGTGAAAGCCTACTGACGTCCATTTGTCTATGCTGCAGTGTGGGTGTGTGGCTAAACAGGATTGCGTTGAACAAAGTGTGCGGCAGCGTGCGTTTTCAAACGTGCAGCAGTGGAGCATTCTAAATCACTGTTTGGTGAGATGTTTGTTTAGCTTTTTTTCTGCGGGGTGCTTTTGACTAAATCAGCCGGAATGCAGTCCCCGTCTTGTCCGATCTCCTGAAGCTACCAAGCAGGATCGAGTCTGGATAGAGCTTGGGATAGCCAATCACCATGCGCACACAAGTTGCCATCGTGCTTGTGGTGGGCATTATGAGATTGCAAATACTGGGCAGCAAAAGCCATTTATGTACTTGCCCTATGCTGACAGTCACCACGCTTTCAGCAGCGTGGTGAAGTATGGTCAAATAACCCCCATCACCCATGCGGCAAGGGCAGGCCCTCAAAGGGGCTGTACATTTACATCTCTGGGAATACAGTCGTTACGAGAGTATGCCAAAACGTGTGTTGTGGATTGTCAAAACAGCTCGTGTTTGAATAGTTATAGTGTTTAACAAAAACATGCCTATGTTGAGAAAATGAAAACCCATCCCACGCGAATGTCTTTGACTAAATGTGGCCCACAATGCTGACACGCGTGCCCAAAAAGCCCCAATAATAACTGTTAAGTTAGGTCCCGTTGCCTTTTGTGAACAGACTTTAGAGCTGGATTTGAAATAGTTTTTCATCTTGTTTACCCGTTTGGATTTGGGTAAATTAGAGCCAATGTTTCGCTTTGTAGTTGGCCATTCCCTTCGGGCTATTTAAAGGGTTTAAATACGGTTTATTTACACACCAGTAGTTAAAGAAAATTAAATGTTTAATTATTTCGCGTGCGGTTCCTTTTTGATAAGAACAACTGTTCTTATCTTATGAAAACACACATTACGCCATGGCCACATACCATGTTATATAAAATCGGTTGTATACATTCATTATTTTTACTCTTCTAACATAATTTTATTTTGGCACACAGTCTACGACTATTATTCATGTTTTGTTTTAATTATAAAACCAGAAGCAACAAAACCCACGGTATAGAGGTCACAATGCATCTTTATAACTGCTTAATGTCCCACCGTGGTCACAGTCTATGCCATGAAAGTGTGTGGTGTGTGCGCGGAAACCGCAATTTAGTACCAGGGAAATAAACTCACGGATACCAAGGAGCAACACCCACATCTGTGAGTTGCCACCATCTACGACACCAGCTATTCCAATTCAGCCTGCCATCCATGTGCTGTACTAACCAGGCTAAATCTCTGCTTAGCTTCCCAGATGTGACAAGGTCAGGTGAGTTGAGGGCGATTACTGACAGGCTTCTCGCTTATTCCAACGTTTGTTTGGGCGTGGGTGCACACATCGGGAATGTGAACGAGGTGGAAAAACGCCAACTCCAACTTAACGCTCCACAACCTCCCCTTGGTGACATGGATTCAGCAGAACATGATGCTTCAAGGGTTGCCTGTTGATTGGTGATGATGCAAGGCTTAATCCACTTTTCTTTCGAATGGCTTTTTGTGTTGAGTTTGTCCTTCCCCTGCGCCTCCTGAGCACGGTTGGCTACGTATGGTGTGAAAGAAGTTCAACATCCATACGTTCACAAAGCCTCCATTCCTTGTGCGGAACGATTTCACATTTGTATACGATTTGATTGCCAAAAGAGACCGCTTAAAGACGTGATTTGTCCAACTTCATTCCATCAACATTTTCCACCACAGTCCACCTCACTCCACATTTCCTATTTTGTCTGCACTTGGGTGAAAATGAACACAGGTTGTACACACATGATGCCCTTTATTTGATTGAGAAAAGCCTCGCTGAAGTTCAAGACCTTTTCTCATGAGGGTCCCTGCATTTGGAGTTATTAGATTGGGATAAAAACGGAGTACCCTGGAGAAAACTCGCACATTTCCAGGGGAAACACTCTAAAGGTCCGTGTATATGGGTGCAATAGAGCAGTTGTTGCTCTGTACTGCTGCCATATCCTTGCCCCCCCCCCCCCCGCACAGCCCAACAGGTTTGGGAGTTTTACAAATCTGTGAGCCCACCAACCTTTGCCTCCAAAGTGCTGAATCACAAGAATATGCCACCATGCCTGCCTGGTAACACAGCAGCCGTGCCATCGTGATGCGTGGTGAGAAACCGAGTTTGAGACTTGCTGCCTCAAGTTTAAAAGTGTCGTGCATGAATAAAGTCACCATTTTGACACAGAAATCTTCCTAAAATCCACAGCTATGGTGCGTGCAAAAAAATTCGGCGAAAGGGCATCCCCCTCTCCCCTCCCCAAGATAGACTTTATTCAGAATAAATTCACAATTCCCACGACTACATGCCATGAGCATCATATGGTACAGAAGTAGTTCCATCTGCTTATAATACTATATTTTAAAGCGATAGCATCTCAATTTGAGACCAAGTCGGGCCATGCGCAGGCAGTGGAACACATTCAGAATCAGAATTTTTGTTGAGACTGCAGGAGGAAATATGATGAGCTATGAAGCTCTTTTACACAGATGCCCAATGTGGGCAGGTCCACATGTTACAACAGCAAACAATACAGAGACTCGATAGAAGTGCAAAATAGAGAAGATGGTAAGCAAGGCACTAAATAGAAATAACTAGTAAATTATCTATTTGTATAAGTCGGATTTGACAAGCTTGGGCAAGGCAGGAAAAAACAAAAACAGTCCCAGACCACATCAAGATGACACAGCCCCTCAATAAAACGTGGCCAGCAGCAGCATAAACACCCTACCACTCCACGCCATCCACCTTCACTCAGTGACCTCGTAACATTCCATTTTCCCAGGTCCATTACAGTACGATACGCGGTCGCTTGTTTGTGTGCCACTGTTAACCTTGGAAAAAAACACGAGTCTCTCCTTTCAGAGGCTCGTTCAGCAACCATACCCTATCAGCAGGAAGATCTCTCATCACATGCTTGGTAGAGAGTCGTGGTAGAGTTCCAGGTGGACCATGTTGTTGTAAATTTGTTGAACTTTCGCGCACCGTACATAGCCAACTGTGCCAATCGGAGGTGCGGTGGAAGGACAATAAACTAAACACAAGAAGCGGTTATTGAGGATCACTACGAAAAGACAACACACTGCCAAGCAAGCACACTTTCCTCATTCCCATGAACTGTTTGTTTGACAGCAACTCTGCTCCGTTTGAGGCCATGAGTTGCTTAAGACGCTTAAGAGGCATGATGGATTCTACAAATGTTTGGCAGCCTTTTTAATAGGGGGCTACTATATTACCCAGCATTAACTTTTCCCCTATTTTCTCTCTCTTCCACACGCTCCTTAACTCACACTCGGTACGATCCTTGACCTCCCACCCACGGGCAATGTCAACAAAGTCGAGGCCGATTGCTCACGTGACGGTTTGTCTGGCCAGTTTTGGTGCAGGACGTGCAATTTATGAAGCGGTGTGTGTGCGTGCGGAGCTTGGCAGCGTGTGCGAACGTGACTTATTGTGCTTTGCGAAACTGGGGAAGTCCGGCAGAACACCCGAGTTGAATTTATCATCAAGGAAGCACAAGGGGGCAATGGGTGGAGAGGGGGTGGATGGCCTCATACATATGAAACCACACGCAAACATGTGCATCCTCTCCATGGGTCTGGCCCTTTTCCTATGCAGTCCCAAGTAAACACTGAATTCAGACCAAGCATTTCCTCGTGTCTTTACACCCCTTAATGCGTTGCCTTTTCACGTCGCCATGAGTGTACGCATTTTAGTTTAACTTTAATTTGCCTTCAGCAAATCTACGCCTCTTGCTCTCAATGCCCACAGGCCAGACACGTCCAAATGCCGTATCACTCAATGGTACATGTATGTTGTCTTTGAAACATTTTAAGCAAAAAAGCGCCCGCTTAAACATAGTTTGTTTTTTGACCTCCAAACGAACGTGATATAATTGCCCTAATGAGGTTGAAATGAATGCAGAGTATGGCACGTGTCTGGTGTTTTATGTCTGTCGTGTCAGCACATGTATGGTAAAGCTGGTATGAGCAATAATTACTGGCACAACTAATTTAAGATTAAATTAAACATGGTCAAAGCTCAAAACATATAACATGCTTTATCTCAAAAATATATAACTGGCAGAACCGTGAGTCATGAGTGGGATAATGTGTGACGTATGACTCTTTTTATCCAGGTTGTAAAAGGGATGAGTGCCCGTAGATAGTCAATCATGATGTCCATTACAAAGTTACTCAACATTAACTTAATCCTCAACACAAGCCCTACCTTTAACCCTAAGGGCTCAAATCCTAATGCGTGTCTACGCCTTGATTCCAGCTCGACTCTTTAAGCCTGTTCTAAAAACTGAACTCTAGCCAGGAATAGTAGCTTTACACTGGTTATCGTAGAGCTTCGAAGGCTAGGGTTAGTGGGTCACGTAATTTTGTAAAAATTAATTTCTCAGAGCTACCAAGGTGCCCCCAGGATACAGCAGTACAGCAATTGGGTTAATAAACCCATCTGTGTGGTTCATTGTTTTCCTTGCGTACTTGCACGTTCTTTCCACGCAATGTACTCTGGCTTCTTCCTCCCACAATGCAAGGCGCTTCTTGGGAAGGTCGTGACGATGAAGGCCTCTTCGAAAAAAGAGTTGAGAGACTCTGTGATGGTTTTCCTGGATAATAAATTACTTCATCGTAGTAATTATTATAAATGCCAATCCGTACATGTCACCTGAGTTCCGGTCGCACACTTTGTGCGCATGATTGCACCAACTCTGATATATCTGAGATTGAATACATAAGGTGTTGCCTGAATCAATGGCCTCTGGCTCCTCCACCCAGGCTCTGTGGAAAAACAACTATTTTGCAAGTGACCCACACCCGAATGTGGAAGTGTGTGGTGGTATTGTTGGCAAGTAGTTGATAATATTTCATAATCTGTATGTTGTACATATGCCTGTCTCCAAGCCGCATGCATTATTTTATCGACGCGGCGATTTTTGTTCACGCGTATACTACCACTTGCCTTTTAACCGGAGTGTTGGTAAGCAATTACTATAAAAGTACAAACTGTTTTTTTATTTTACCAGGTAAGGCACCACTGGGCTATCTAGCTCTTTTACAGAAGCGACCTGGCCACAAATGATAGGCCAAAGAAGTGGCTTGTCACGTTGAAATTTATAGCGGCGACATACTGTCAACGCGTCTTTATAAATATGGAGGGAAAAACCGGAGGACGTGTAGAAAAACCCACGTGACCACGGGGAGAACATGCAGATTCCTAATATACAGGTGCCAGGGTTTGGATCGAACCCACAACCTGTATACCAGGCGAGGTAGTTAACATCTCGCCACCGTAGCACCAATTACACTGTGGTCCACCAATTGTGTTCTTTTAGCAAGGATGCTTATTTGAAAGATACGAAATTGATAGTCTTTACAGACAAATCTGGTTACTAATTTCATAGACATCCATGGTGGGGGGGGGGGTCGACCCATTACTGTGTCCTCAGTGATGGCACAAGAGATTTGAAATTCAAATTAAGAACTTAATTTATAGACCAGTTTATTGATAGTTTGGTTCGTATTCCAAAACATACAACAGTAATCCAGCATTCTCTTGTTGCTTCACCATGGAATGACACAAACCTACTGACTGTGCCAGTTGACCTTCAAGAAGTTGTTTTTTGGACCATACAATAACAATTTGGGTGCATTTCAATGCTGTGGTGTTCAAATGAGGGCAATTAAAAAATCCTTTTCCACCAACCGTTTGAAGCCATATATATATGCACACATTTTAAATAATCTAAAGATACTGAAACGGTCTTTAATATATGTTTAAAAATAAATGTTTTTTAAAAATACTTTCAAACATTCCAAATGGCACACGATTGTCTTAAGTATTTGCCAACAAAAAGGCGAGTGGAGAAAACATGAGATGTCACAGTTCGCTTCTGAGAAGGCCCACCTACCCCACCTACTCCCACCTACTCCCAAAATTTGAAAAGGAAACATGAAACTACAGTATTGCACAGTACTTCATGAAATAAATCCAAGACATAATTTGGGGAACGCATTGCTGAATTTAATAAACGTATTGTGAAATTAATGATCATTCAATTATACAATGTTTTATTACAAATCATATTTGTGTTTTTTTTATGTATTACCCAAACCGCAAAGTTAAGTAAAACAATAACAACGCAATTTTATATTTGCACTTATCTTTTTGGCTCTTTCCTATTGAACTCAAACGAGCAAAGTCTAGCAATTACACCCGCAGTCCAAGGTTTTGTCCTCCAAAATTATTACCGCAACACAACGTGATAAGGCGGTGTGAGAACATTACCACATTAGCGCTTGCTATTTCATTAGAACATTGTCTTCTCCACGACTACCATAGCCTGGTTTCTGTGAGCACACCATAACGCCCGAAAACCTGGTACAAAGTGTGGCGCAAACGGCCAACTCTCTTCCATGGCAGCCACCCAACGTGTTTTTAAACGTCCCCCCCTCTCTCAGCCCAGCCACAGAAAGTCAGATTTTTTTTTCATGTAAAAACAAAGCAGCCACAGATTCCAAGTCAAAATATCCAGGCCACGTCATCCTCCTCCAGCTGTTTTAACTGTGTCCAGAAAGGAACCGCATTCTTGTACATAAAATGGCCAACGATCCCACGGAAACTTAACGTTTGAAAGTCGTTCTGCCAAGTGACGCAGCCTTATGTAATAATCTATAAATAAAAAGTGTAAACAGGGCAATATATGCCCCAATGAACTCTGTCTGCATAGTAGATTGTAACAATGTTGTTTTGACGTACGTGACGCAGGCATTTGGTAACAACTCCAACACATATTACAGTTTATTGGCAATAAAGGAATCATTCTAAACTAGAGTGTTCTTTTCAAGGTATATAAAAGATAATTTGTCAGGTTTCGCGTGACCTTGTATGTCTGAACTTCTCTATCATGGAATAGGTGGGGCGGCTGGTATGTTGAAATCATTAAGTGGGAACGCAACGGTTCCTTATGATATAATATTAAATAATACACATGGGAGTAAAATATTACGCGCTGAAACGCCACATTGCATTGCACTCAGTCGGTTGATGTGATCAAAGGTGGTCGGGGTGATAAGTTGATAAAGAGTTTGAGTCGACCAGCGTCACGGTACTCTTTGTCACTGCGTACGACCAGAGAGACATTAACGCGTAACGTCTCGCGTCTCTTCGCCGCAGGCTTGGCACCAGCACTCACGGAGAAGGAGAAACGGGAGCACTTCTGTACGCGGGAGCAGCGCAGCAGAGAAGCGTTCGCATCGGGAGCGAGAGGAGGAAGCGCTCGGACAGAGTCGAAGGCGATCTCGTCGCGCTCTCCACCGAACTCGCGGACAGACAGCAGCAGTGACGCCTGCGCGCCATGGCCCTCTCGAAAGCGGTCAACAGCACCGTGAACGCCATCCTGGCGGTGGCCGAGACGACGGCCTCGTCGCCGCTCAACGACACCGGCTTCCCGAGGGAGGCGGCCGTGGGCCGACCGGACGGGGCGGCCCAAGCCGCGGCCTTCCACGACCCGCTCATTGGCCTGGTGGCCATCATCGGCGCCTTCGTGGTGCTGGCGGCGCTCATCGTGGCCCTGGTGCGCCTGCGTCCACGCCGGAGGCACGCGAGCGCCGAGGATGAGCTCTACAGCCTGGGCTGATGGATGCCTCCTGAGTGGCGGGGCAGCTCGCGGAGACGGGTGGTGGAGAGAAAACGTGGTGGTTTAGGAAATCGTTCTGTTTTAATTTTGTGACGAGGCCATTTGCCGCGTCCCCAGGGCTGCCGTAATTGCACTGCGTAATGACAGGGCGACGAATAACACTTTAAAATGGGGAAAGTACAGAAGTATATTTTGGTTTGCCCTGTTGGCATCGGCACTCGTGATAATCATCATCGTCATCCACGTATTGATTCGAATTTGGCAGGAATTCCTTGTAAAGTAAAAGCTGCCCCATTTAAGCAATAAGAAATCGTCAAACAAACAAACATACATCTGTTTTGTGTATGAACGGCTTGCCAGGACATGGCAAGACTTGCCACCAGACCCACCGAGCAAGAACAAACACTCATTCAACTTTTTTTGTTCGCTAACAATACCACTTTCATTTCATAGACTATGCGGTTAGATGAGTATAAAGGCATTCTCCGTAATGGACCAAAAGTAATGAATCTGAAACAGGGCTTTTTATAATGTACACAGCAGTGCTGACTTATGCATTGGGGTGCACCTTTGCAGCCTGTCAACACGGAGGGTCTCATCTCGCCACTGTTCCCAAGCCGAGCTCTCGCGGGCAGAGCAAACTCGGCACAGCAGCACATCGATCAAACTTTACACACAGCTCGTGCTCCCATCAGAGTCGCACAGATTTGGCCCAATGCCACGCACAGAGGCGAATCTGTCCCAAATGCCCAAGTGGTAAAAAAAACAAGCCATACATTTACATATGAATAAAAAAAGTTTTTTTTCTGATTTCAATATCAATTAAATACTTATTTTCGAGGTCTCTGGGAGGGGGTGCTTGATCTCCCCCCCCCCCCCCCCCCAATGTTTTCAAAGTAATTGGCAATGATCACAAACTGATCTTGTTAAACCACCCACACCTGCATGGGCACGGAGTGTTGCCAATGAAACGAAATGCCCCACGCCCTCTCTTCCATGCGCTCTGTTCCTAAAGCAAATGACGATTTGTTGTTGCCAAATTTCAATAGGAACATTGCTCATCGTTAGTTTTGCTGTGCCATTTAAGGGTTACCTGGGGAACGTATGGCCGACATCATTTTACAAGCTCTGTTTCTCGTGTGCGAATCGTAACCACTATGTATCGACTTTATTTAGCTAATGTTTTTTTGAACGTTGGATTACGTCCGTCCACGGCCTCTTGTTGAGCATACGCCGCAGTCGTGACACGAGTGCGGTGTCGTGAGGAATAGGGGGAAATGAAACTGTGAATGTGGGAATTCGTCTGAAATGGATGTTGAGACCCCACGAGATTTAGGGATGCATATCATCGGACTTGTGGGGCACAGATGGGGGAGCGTAAGGGTGGTTTTTACTTCGATTGTGCCAGTCAACTAATTTACTCTGGCACCATTGCTGCCCACTTCGTGTTGAGAAAGTAACATGGTCTGGCTTGGGGGGGGGGTTAAGAAATTGACCCATGTCAGAGGTAGAGGTGGACTGCTGAATAGTAACTAGTAAGGATTTACTATTAATGTTTTATTTTAACTTGGGTCTGGTGCCAATCATCATCATCAAGGCTCGTCAACGCCAGTGGCGTTTGACGAGAGCCAAACGTCGGGTTGCCTAAAACGGCGGCCTTTTGACTCTTCCCGTTTCCACGCCCAAGCAGTTTCCCGTAATAATAATTTGTAAGGAAACATCGCAAACGCATAATAATCACAGGCACCAGTAGACTGCCAGATGCTTATTTCACATTACATGCCAGATGGGAGGGGGGGCCCGGCCCTGAAGCAGTGATAAATAGCGCTTTGCTTGACTTATATTTTTAGAATTGATTTTTTAAAATGCCTTCGTGTAGATTACGTTCAGTTGTCAGTGAATACTGTTTTGTATTGCATGTAAACCGCCTGCCTGACTGCCTTTGTCTTATGCAAAAGAAATATGCAATATTTTAGAATGTGTTCTGATGAAAGTTAGCCGTTAAGAAAGCAAACATTTCAAATAACAGCAATGTTTAAAGGACTTTGCCAGCATAATACCGTCATGTATTTTTGTTACCATTATTTTTTGACGGGTTTTTTTTGTAATCGCTCTTTACGCTGCTGCTTGTATCGCTGCAGGTGTGGTATTATTTTTTGTTAAAGTATAAATTTCGGAATGCTCAAAAGGAAAGCTTTGTTGTTCAGTGGTTGTAGAGCAATTTTGGTGGTGGAAAAATTGTCTGTGGCCGATTTGATCTCAGGTTTGAGCTGATACAACAACCACCAAGACACACCATGAGCGTTACATGCGCAGCAATAATGAAGTACCACATACGAACCAATTGCAGTACACACATGTGTACTGTACTTTCATATACTGTATTGAGGAATTGTCAAAAGATTTTTGGAACACAGTTGTGTGTGTATATATAACAAATTGGCCTAACCTTACATGTAGCTTATTTTAAAACAATGTTCTTACATTCTACAGTCAATTATTTGCTTTAATCGTTGCATCAATATGAGACTGTAAAGTTGGCAATGCATAATAATACTTGCCGATGGTTCCTCATGCGTAGTAGCATTGAGCAAATTAAAATTATGCTGATCGCATATGGGAAGCATTATACTGCGCAGTACAGTACATAATCTACAACTTGTATACTCCATGGTAAACCGTGAAATACATTACTGCATTTACTTTTGTTTGGCCAAGACCAAAATACTTGTGAGAAGTGCACCTTTTTAAAGGCTTCAAATGTCTGACTTAAAGCTTTAACATTTTCTAAAGGCGTGAGAGTAAAATGTGTTAAGAGGTTGTTTTTTTGTTGCGTAACAATCAGTACAGTTTTGTAATGTCTTTTTCAAGTTGCTTCCCAAAAACACAACCGTGTTTTCAAGATGTATGGTTTAGCTTATTCTCGAAGCCATACGAGGTAGAACAAAGAAAACAGTCGCATATGTTTTTGCTTTTTTTAACACTCCAAATGCCCTTTTGAGCGTGAGAGAGAATCTACTTTCTTCCAGCGCGTCCGTGTCGGCAGGGAAGGCTATCCCGTACACAGAGGGCTCGATCCTTGCACTGCGCTCGGACGTTAAGTTAAAATGGAATGGCGGACAAACCTCTTTCAATGCATCCTCCGTTGTTGTTGAATGTACTTGTATTATGATTTGAAAATATTGTAATTCGGCCATCCGTCAATGGGTGGCTGGCAAGCAATCAAATCCAACCAATCCCTTGTCACGTTATGCCCTCTATAAAAAAGGTGAATGATATGACAGGAGAAATGTCATTGCCAATTTTTCTAATTTAAAGCTTTCGTGACTGCAGGGATTCGTCTTCTTGGTTCTTTCGGTAAAGTGACGTAGAAGGGAAATAATAAAGTAATAAAAATTACATACAATTCTCGCGACGTTTCGGCCACAATGCAAGCAGCCGTCCTCAGGTGAAGAACAGGGCTGTTGGAAAGACAGCGTCCGAATGTATTTTATTGTTTAATTTGTATTATGTTATTATTTCCCTTCTACGTGACTTTACCGAAAGAACCAAGAAGATCATTGCCAATTGTTGGCGTGTGGCTTATCCATACCGTAGTAGTTGACTGATTGACACCTGATGCTGGGACTGGGAGGACCTTTGAAACTGCTCATCCTTGCAACCTTCCAGACTTTGTCCCAAGCTTCGGATAAAGCGATACAACTCAGGAAAGAGAACATTGTTTATATTTTCTTAAAGTTCAGCCCCATGATCATATGCTGGAGGGGGGGACAGGGTAAAAAAAACACTCCGTAATTTGCAGGTTCTCTGCAGACGGCAGAGGTCCAACGACGTTGCAAGATTCTGAATCTATAAACCACTTGTGTGCCAAAGTCTTGTCCAACCGAGAATAACCACTCGACTTAACCAAAAGTCCCAACACTTGCACTTGCCAGGGCCAGATTTTTCCCCGTCGAGAGTTCTGGGTAAACATCTGGACGAATCGTCCCCACTTAGCACTTATTTGCCTAAGGAACGGTGATGTATTAAGTTGAAAATGAAGGTGCGATAGTTTTTTTTACACCAATGGACATTTTACATTGGGTATGCCCCCCTCAACCCCACGCGAAAAGCACTCCAAAGCCATTACATGTCTCCATATGCGCTCGTTTGTTATTGCCTCTCGCGGTTCGGCATTGTGTTATGTACTGTTTGTGTTTAAGAATTATCCTCAAAGCACTTAATACAAAAAAGTATCGGCGTGTATCAATAAAGGACGTTGGTAAAAGTTCGCTGCGCGTGGATGTTTGTGTTTTTGTGCGAGTCGCTTTTACTGGTTGCCTAAACCACGTGGCGTGCAGTCCAATAGGTGGCGGTCATGCTCCACGTGCACCGCCGATTGTCATTTTGCTCAATTGACATTGCTACGTCTCATTTAAAAGCTTAATTTGCAGTTAATATGTGGCACAATAGGAAGGGATCACTCTTTGAATTATATCCTTGTGCAGCAAGGGAGTAAAGTGTGTTTCTGTGAAAGTCCTGATGTGCAGTGCATCAATGCATGTGTGTACAGCAGCATGTGATGACTGAGTTGGGTCTGTAGGTGGCTGGCAGGGTTATTGAATAACCGCACTTGGACACCAGCCACGTGGTTAATGGCGACTCGGAAGAATTGCTGTGTGTGACACGTGCTGGTGCATTTTACAGAGTGACGGTGCTGTTCTTCACAAGATTGCTATTAACCACAACAAATGTGTCTGCCCTCGATATGGAGCACCTGCCCACGTCCTTCATTTCGAGTGACCAACACATATACGTATTTAACATACAAATTAAGCATGTCATGTATGTATATGAATGTACGGCTATTATAAACTACGTTGCAGGAACTGCGCTCGTGATCTGTCTTAATTTTTTAAGATCCCATTATTAAACCATACAGAATTAATGTTTCTCATCAGATTTTAACGTATTAATTGCACTCTGACCATTATAACTCTTATCTCCCTGGCCTCTCGATGTACTTTGATGAAGGGTCATTGGCCAATGTTTTTCCTTTTGAGCTCAGTATTATAAATGTGTTTTAAGGATTTATTTTGTTATCTTAACCGCCGAGTCACCGTGGCAGATATACGCAGCACCAAGGTGCCCACGCGAATGAACACAAGGACGCAATGAGTAACCAATTATTACCTTTATTTTGCACGGTTGCTTCGTTTTCAAGAAGAGACGCGGTCGGATACTTGCCGTGTCTCGTTTTGACTCGCGTGCGTTCCTGCGAGGCCGACTTTTTAAGATGAACATCATGGGGGTCCAGGCACAGAGGCGAAGCGACATTTCGCCCGGCTGAATGCACGTCGTCTTTAAAATCGGGCGAGATGCCCCAGCCCCTGTTTGCCATCTAACACCGAGTTGTTGATGTCAAGTGAATACTTTCACCCCCAATAGTTCACCCGCGTTTCCATCGGAGACTCCCAGGGGCATCATCTGCCTTTTGCCGAGAGCTCTTCATCAACAGCCAAACCAATCCGCTGGTGCGCACAGCAAAAAAAACGTCAACCCAGCCAACCGCGACATGGCCAATATTTAAATCTCTCTCCTTGGTTTCATGATTATTATTTTTTTGGTTAATAAGGACACCACCGGCAATCTTTCTGCACGGTTACG
>CM025617.2:7287897-7309536 GCA_014621495.2 Entosphenus tridentatus
CACCACCATCACCCACTGACCATCACCACCATCACCCACTGACGCCCACCACCATCACCCACTGACCATCACCACCATCACCCACTGACCATCACCACCATCACTCACTGACCCTCACCACCATCACTCACTGACCCCTACCACCATCACCCACTGACCATTACCACCATCACTCACTGACCATCACCACCATCACCCACTGACCATCACCACCATCACCCACTGACCATCACCACCACCATCACCACCATCACCACCATCACCCACTGACCATTACCCACTGACCAGCACCACCATCACCCACTGACCATCACCACCACCACCATCACCACCATCACCACCATCACTCACTGACCATCACCACCATCACTCACTGACCCCCACCACCATCACCCACTGACCATCACCACCACTATCACCACCATCACCACCATCACCCACTGACCATATCCATCGCCACCACTTGACAGCGGCTGCCTGCCCACACCACCACCACCACCACCGGGACGTTCATCCACACAAAGACAAGAGAGAAGGACAACTAACGTTCGTATTTTTTTACACCGACGTATTGTAAGTCGTTAAAAATCACGTCTCACTTTCACGTACGCGTGTGTGTGTGTACGAGAACTGTAGCGATGTGTGTGTGTGTACACTATATACTGTAATCGCCGGTGCCGTGCAAGCCGTGTGTATGGAATGCGTGGCTATTTGTGACAGAGCTACATTAATGGTAGCGATGTTAACACAGCACGCACAATGAGTACGTAGTGTATATGTCATTTTTCTCTCTTGCGTGCGAGCACTATTATGTATTATTATAGGACGGTTGGCTACGTACGGTGCGAAAGAAATTCAACGATACATCTAATATGGGTGTCCCGTGCATCAGTTGTTTAGGAAAAGTCGTGTGTGTGTGTATCCAGCAAATGTGTTATGGAACTGTATGAATGTACACGAGTACATGCAGACATACGCGCATAGGACATACACATCTCTATTCCTTAATGCATGTTCATATGTATACACGTGTGTGTGTATCCACACTTACACGGCACCGGCGGAAATATCGTGTATATGTATCCAGTAAAGTACATGTAACTACACGTGTGTCCACGCATGTATCGGCACACGTGTGTGCATGCACATGCGTGTACATGTGATACGTATGTTTGTCTATCCAGTGCAAATGCGATGATCTCGTTTACAGTCAACACAATACAAATCGATACTCCCATTCGGCGGTGTCATTTACGCTGCAGCAATGTATTGGGCAAAGCGACGCGCTACGAGAAACGGGCCATTTCCTGCAACGTCCATTTCATATTTATCAGATATCACTGGTCAACAACAACAAAAACAACTTTTTTTTCTGGCCTGGACTTTTGCAGCTGTTTTAGACTAATTTTAGGGTGTTGATTCCAAATCTGATCTCAGATTTGCTCTATCACATCTCATTTTTATGCTATCGGCATACCCCATTTTCATTGATTTTACCCGAAATTAACTCTGTCACTTATGGTTGCAAGTTGTTGCGAGTCAGTGACTGCTTTAGTGTTAAAATATGGTGCTGTATTTTTAGGATAGTGTGTTTATCATATCATTTTATGTAGATATCCACATTTATTTAATATTTTTCTTTTGCAGTTTTTATTGAAAATGCAATATTTAATATCTCAAAAACCTGATGTGATAGACAAAAACTGATGCCAGATTTGGAATCAGCACCTTAAAATTACATTGAACCCGTTGGAATACCTTATGCCAGAAAAAGTGTGTTGACCAGTGTATTTTTTCTCTTTAAAAAGGCCCACAAATGTTATTGATTGACGACTGTGGGGTGGTGGTGGGAGTTGGTTAATTGTGCTTTATGCATCATTTATGTATCAGTGTGTGTGCGCGCATCTGTGGCCCATGCAATGTGCACGTGTCTGTCAATGCACACTGGGTGTGTTTGTGTCTGCCCTGTGTGTGTGTGTGTTGGAGGCAGTACGAATGAACACAGTACACATCGTTTTAGCGTGTTGACCATCTCCTCGTACATCCGATTAGCACGATTGGCTACGTACGGTGTGAAAGAAGTTCACAGCTGTTAACTCACACGGTTTACCCCGTATTCTTGTACAGGGAAATTTAGTTTGCAGGTCCATACGGCGCACAGCCGTTTTAATACGGGCAAAACAAGTTTTTGTCTATGTGTTTGTGTTTCCCTCCTTGTGATGGGACTTTATAGGATGAACTTTGAAATTTAGAAGGGTGACCAATAAAGTTTGAATTGGTCTGTAATAAGGTCGGGCACTGATAAGGGGTTGACAGAAATGTGAGTTCAACATACATACATCAAACTGGTAGGAACCTCCTGGTTACACCAGCCCACAGGGGATTATTGTGTCCGTCCGTCGTGCATTGAGGGGCTGGGTGGGGAGGGTGGAGAGGGGCTGGGCTGGGTGGGGAGGGGCTGGGTGGGGAGGGGAGGGTGGGGAGGGGCTGGGTGGGGAGGATGGGGAGGGGCTGGACTGATCGACATCGTGGAAACCATCGGGGGGTGGCTGTTCAAGACTCGACTGAGTAGAAACCACCGGGGCTGAAGATCGCCATCATCAGCGTGGCAGTCGTTACGCTCACATTTTATATGCGTTAGGATAAATGAAGCTCAACTTCCTTGAAAATGGATGTCTCCAATGAGCCTCTTTTACATATTCATTAACGTAATTTTTTCAACGGATGCAAAGCTGCAGTGAAGGTTATTTATACGAACCACTGACCTCATGGTAGATCGAGTGCTCAGCCGACACAATGTCAGCGTAGCAACAATTCACCTGGGAAACTGACACTGACCCTTTAGGCCGGCAGTTGTAATGAAGAGGGTTGAGAGGCATGGAAATATATAATAAATGATGTTTTGAGCAATTACCCTCTTTTCCCTTTTACAGCAGTTGTATTGATGAACGTGAGGTATTTGTTTTACTGGTAGGAACGAAGTGGACCAGCCAACAATAGATTATATCGTCCGTCCGTCCGTGTATCAACATCGCCCCCTACTGCAAACACTTGGCATGACCCTACAAAAACCTTTACACTCAGTGACGCTTTCGGCTTTCCTGTCGAAACAAGTGTATAACATTCCCTTATAATTCCCACAGATAGCTTTTAATTAAAACTTTTAAATTAAAAATTTACTAGCAGCGGCCTAAAGCCTACAGCTAGGCCTAAAGCCTCGAACAACGCCTCAAACTCTCCCTTCGTATCGTACCCCCGCGTGTGTGCAAGGGAGTTCATGTTTAACAATGTTACATTCCCTTATGTTTTTAATACATTTAAAGCTTTTACATAAATAATTAAAGCATTTAAATTAAAAATTAACTCACAGCGGCCTAAAGCCTACAGCTAGGCCTAAAGCCTAGCACTAGGCCTCAAGCCTAGAACTAGGCCTCAAGCCTAGAACTAGGCCTCACACTCTCCCTTCGTATCGTACCCCCGCGTGTGTGAAAGGGAGTTAATGTTTAACAATGTTACATTCCCTGATGTTTTGAAATAGAAAAATTTAAATTGAAAGCTTTTACATAAATAATTAAAACTTTTAAATTAAAAATTAACTCGCAGCGGCCTAAAGCCTACAGCTAGGCCTAAAGCCTAGAACTAGGCCTCAAGCCTAGAACTAGGCCTCACACTCTCCCTTCGTATCGTACCCCCGCGTGTGTGAAAGGGAGTTAATGTTTAACACTGTTACATTCCCTCATGTTTTTAAATAGAAACATTTAAATTTTAAGCTTTTACATTAAAATACACTCCCTACCTCCCCGTCGTCGGCGGGTCTCCAGCCTAGAGCCAGGCTTGGCAATTTCTCCCCCGCTAGGGGTGTATTGGGCGGGGCTACGCGGGGCTGGGCGGGGCTACCGCAGCAGGGGTAGTAACAATCTGCATATTGTGCAGATTGTTACTACTCACTATGTCTGCTCCAAGCTGCACTCACGTAGGTACATACTTTGCAATACTAGTATTTTTTCCACAACGGTTACTACTACTTTATTGTTTCCTATGTTCCACTACGTCTACGTTTCCGTCCACTTATTGGCGCCCATGTTTTGTCATTTCATTTTATTATAGCCATTCATTTGTTTGTTCCTACCAGCCCACCCCACAGGGACCTGGTATACCCGACGTGTGCTTGTATCACAAGTTGTCCATCACCTTCCCCCTACCAATATAATGCATGTTTAACTTCTTTCGCACCGTACGTAGCCAACCGTGCTAATCGAAGGTGTGGGGGGGGGGAGACAAAAACATGTGTCGCTTATATCGGAACTGTGCTGGTATCATGTGTGCTTATATCCAGCTTCTACTGCTGTAAAAAAAAATGCGTCCCATTGTACACGACATCCTTCCTGACAAGGCCGTAATTATAATAGATATTGGGGGAGACACATGAATATTGGAGGGGACACATCCCCCCAATATTCAAATATGCTCAAAATGTCCCCCCCCAATATATTGCTATAAAATAGATTTCTGTTTATATGATTATGGTTATGGTTGTACTTTATTAATCCCTAATCTCTGCCATTACATACAATGAAGCAAGAAAAGGTAAAAAACAGAGCAATGTAATACAATACACTATTAGACATTATTGTAAAAAAATAATTAAAAAAATAAGATTTGGTCCCCCCCCCAATGTTGACTCCATGGCTACGGCCTTGCTTCCCGCTACCCACTGCCGTGGTGGTGACACAGCAGCGAAGGTACCACCAAAACACGTGTTTCTAAAAAAAACAATCTCAACGTGTTCTTGGTTCTTTCGGTAAAGTCACGTAGAAGGGAAATAATAAAATAATAATAATCAAACGTAATAAAATAATTCTCACGACGTTTCGGCCACAACGCAAGCAGCCGTCCTCAGGTGAAGAACAGGTCTGTCGGAAAGACAGCATCTGAATGGGCACCACCATGCTTGGCAGCGTATATTTAAGCTGGGCTGGAGGGGGGAAGGGGCGCCTTGACAAATGAATTTGCATATCAAGAGGAATTTAGCATATTTATGGGAAATGCAGATATGGGATTAGTCACTACTTGTGGAATGCGTAGGAGGTGGGGGGGATTTCAAAGTCATATTATGCCCGTGCATAAAAAATCTCAACGTGCTCTGTAGGTGATGGAGGACTCCGTCACACCGGCAAACGCCAAGACCGAGTTGTGGACCAGCTTACCACTCCGCTCCTATCAGAGCGGCGCTCTGGCCGGCTCGGCCAGCGTTCTCGTCAGCACGGCCCTGACCTTCCCCATCTTCAAGGCGAGCACTCGGCAACAGATGGCCCTGAGTCTCTCGGCACGGCCAGTGTTCGCGCAGCTGCTCCGCGAGGGATTGAAGTCATTGCTGCTGCGTGGACTCTTGGCCCCCAGTTTGCAGGTAAAATAAAACATAATAAAATAATTCTCACGACGTTTATGTTTTATCTTGTTATTGTATTATTTCCATTCTACGTGACTTTACCGAAAGAACCAAGAAGATGAATCCCTGCAGTCACGAAAGCTTTAAATCGAAAAGAGGTGGATGTGGTGGTACCACTGCCAACACCAGCAGCAGCAGCATCATCATCATTTGAGAGAAGATATCATGATCAGTTGAAGGAAGTTGCTCTCTTAAAACAAAAAAAAATTAGCAGCTATGTTTCTCGGGCTGTTCTCAGAGCTGTCCCTGTGGTATCGATGCCATACGTTTTTATACATCTTGAGTCTTGTTTACAAACCTATGCCAGATAAACTGGGACACAGCCTCGGTATGTAACTATGAGAGATATGTTTTTGGCTTGTTTACCTTATACATAAGTCGTCATTGATTGGTCATAAATTGATGTAATCAAAAGTATCGTGAACAAACACTATAGTTTTCAGAAGCCATAAATTATGGTTGTACATTATAATCAAAAGTGTTCAGTCTAAATTATAATCACTTACCTTTCAGTCCATCCTTTGATATTTCCAAATGTCGTGAAACCATAATCAGCATTATTTTTAAAATAATAATGTCGACCTTAAGACAAATGTACCCTAATCTCAGTAACTTCATCTTGTTGTTTCCGATAGCTACAGCTGCATATCAATTTCCACCAGGTTGGACATTCAATAGCATGTACATTTTTTGATGAATTTCCATTATAGCCATCACAACCTTAACTGTCATAAACTAAGTAACATTGCATACTGTATTTACAAAAAGGCGTATAATACCATGCAGTGCTCCTATGCACCAATTGGGCCCGCGTGTCTTCCGTGTGTCCCCCACCAAACAGCGTGTGCTTTGCCGCTCGATAATGTACGGCAACTACGAGTTCGTCCTGGGCAAGCTGGCCCACATGGGGCCCAGGCTGACCGACCGGAGCCGGTTGGCCTGCTCCCTGGCCGCCCTGCTCTCCGGATCCCTGGAGGCCGTGCTCACACCCCTCGAGAGGGTGCAGACTTTGCTGGTGAATCCGCAGACCCGTGGGCAGCACGCCTTCCGGCACTCCTTCTCCGCCCTATCGCACCTCGGCACGCTGGGCTTGCGCGAGCTGTACGTCGGACTCACTCCCGTACTGCTCCGAAACGGGCCCAGCTTCGTCCTCTACCTGTATATCAAGGTGTGTGTGTGTGTGAGCGCCCGCTCAGTGGGAGCCCCGTTACCCCAATGCGTTGCCCATACATTGTGTGGCAACTTGATACGCAGCTCTGCTGTATTTAAACTAGTGGTGGGCAAATTTCGATTTAAAGCTTTCGTGACTGCAGGGATTCATCTTCTTGGTTCTTTCGGTAAAGTCACGTAGAAGGAAAATAATAAAATAATAAAAATTTAACAGAATAAAATAATTCTCACGACGTTTCGGCCACAACGCAAGCAGCCGTCCTCAGGTGAAGAACAGGTCTGTCGGAAAGAGAATAATTTTGTTTTATTTTTATTATTTTATTTCCCTTCTACGTGACTTTACCGAAAGAACCAAGAAGATAGTGGTGGGCAACCTGCGGGCTGCAAGTGGTCAGTGGAATGAACCCCTCGTGGTGGCTTGGGTATCATTGTCAAGGGTGATACGTGGGGTCATTATTAGTGCACAAGCGTGAAATCAAGCTCAGCGAAGGAGGGCCTCTCATGGTGGCCCACTAACTAGTCGAGGTTGCCCATAATTTAGACCCTATTTTTAAACTATATTATTGTAGTTTATGGTCATTAGATAATTTGTGCTAGCATTTAATAAACTCAACCAAAGATCTAGTATTTAACTAGCAATGCTTATGAAGTTCAAATCTATCCCATTCTTACTTGTACAACAACTTAAACACATTTTCTTATATTTGACCAAACCTTCAAGGATATTTTCTGCTATTGTCACTGGTGCAGCCCATTTCATTTACCTTTTTAGCTACATATTCTGGTGACATGTACTTGCTTTACCTGTGCTTTTATTTTGCGTTATTGTCATCTATTGTAGGATCCTGTCATACTGTAATTGCTAGCACACTGGATGTGTAATACAGAAGTCAATGGGGCAGGTTTCTTAAATCCCCTCGCCTGACCACCCGGCACTTTAATTGGGTACGCCAGTTGGGTCGTGTAAACTGTAGGTACTGCTACCTCTTGTACAACATCTGGCTACTGTGGAAGGGTAGGCCACGTACCCACTAGAGCCGCTGCGAGCGGACGCCCTTCCGCAAGCGCTGGTGCTAGCAAGCAATTGCAGGTTCGCACCTTTACCTTTCATTTGGCATGGCGACCACCCACCGAAATCACCAACAGAGCCGACGCTTAGAAACCGTGGCTCTGTGCGGTTTTCCACATTACAGGACAGCGTCACGCTGGTCATGCCCGCCTCCGTTCGAGGCCGCAGCACTTTCCTGGAGGGTGCGTTCATGGGCGGCTTCTCGTCCCTGCTCACGGGCCTCGCCTTCTACCCGCTCAACACCGTCAAGGTGCAAATGCAGGCCCGCATCGGGAAGCCTCATCTGGGATTCCTGGCGACTGCTCGCGACGTGGTGTGGAGGCAGGGGACCAGCCGGCTGTACCGTGGTGTGACCGCGCATTGCCTGGGTTCCATCATCTCGTGGGCAGTGTTTGAGGGGTCCTACCGGGTCATCATGGAAATGATGTAGAGCACGACACCAACAGCCTATTGGAATGTGGTTTATGACTCAGAGGTTTGTACAAAACGATCTCAGGCAAATGTTGTTGGCTTTCTTACTCTTCCAGGATTTTACAAAATAGCAATGACATAAATGAACACATTAACTTCAGTAAATTAATTTAGATTGCTCACATGTTCTATTACACTGAGCTAAGGCTGATTTTGGCGTTTACATTTTTTATTCACTGCCAAGGTTCGGAAAAGACAATAACGTAATGGTCATGGAATAAAGTGAGACGGTGCTCCATGTAAAATATTTTATTTAACAAAAAAATTAAACTGAAACAAGGAGCTAATTCAAGTTTTTTCCAAGTTTTTTTTAAATTCAGGTGGAATAAAAAAAGGGGTGCCTGGTTTATATTGGAAAAAACTCGAGCGCCTCTTGTACATTATGCGCTGACGATACCAATTTGTATTTTAAGAGCATGTCGTATGACGTTTTTAGAAGGAAATAAATTAAGCGCCCATTCTAGTTTGTTTCAACAGGGATTTCCAATATTTCACGAACTTCCTCAAAATCCACGATTTCCATGATCACCAAACCAAAATCATAGCCTTGCACAGAGTACCAAAAATGGTGAAATGGACTTTACAGGCTGCAGACTATTACAGCCCATTTTCAGCAAGCTTGCCAATGAAACGCAAGCCTACAAATGTACAAATGCCATCATTACCAGTCTGAATAAACCTGAGGGAATTGAGCCACATATTCTTGGTTCTTTCGGTAAAGTCACGTAGATAGAAAATCAAGTTTTAAATCAAAATTTAACTGAGCCACAGTAAGCTAAGTAGGAAATTAACTTTAAAAAGTTACCTTTTTGATTAGCATGCAAATTACAAAGATTGCTTGGTTAATAAAAAGTGAATTGACAATGTTATAATACAACGGTGGTTTAAGTCATTCCCGGACTTTGTAGGTGGACAATGGATGGCGATGACAAAATGTTGCGGCGGCCGTGTAGGGGGGGGGGAGATCTTTTGAGAATGGTCACCAGATGGCAGAGGTTCCTCGAGTGCATGCACCGTGAGAGAAAATACGGCCATTAGCCCAGCAGTAGAACAACGAATAGAGATCAAGTTTATTGTGTGCGAAGGCATCAAGCCAGCCGAAATTCACGAGCGACTTTGTGCACACATTCAAGATGCAATACTCGGATGATCAGCAGTGTTTGATGTGCTGGGTAACTTTGCGCTTTCCGAGCCAATTGTTTTGATGTCTGTAAGTGATTGTAAAGCCTGATTCTTGCCGAAAGCCATGTCGCCTTTTGTGCAATTGCAGAAGAAACATAAACCGAGCAATGGCAGTGTTTAAATTAAAACCATGCCCACCTGCACTTTAATAATGTGCTTGCCAGAATGGCTTTCAAAACAGCTGAATGTTTCCCAACAACCATGACCGGGTGCACATCTGCTCCGAGTTTCTGTTTGCCCATTTCATAGCAGGACACAAAAATAGCAGTTGGCTACATACAGTGCGAAAGAAGTTCAGCATACATTCCTGGAATGCATGGTTTTCATGATGGACTTAAGATTCACCATCTCACTTTCGGATCGAAGTATTCCAGTCTGGAATTTAAACACTCAACTGCTCGTGTATATCGACGCCCAAGTGTTGGTCAGCCTCTCAGCTCTGGGCCTCTCAGCTAGTCCTTGATTTTGGCTGTTCCAGTGGTGGATACGGCAATGGTCTCGAAAATGCTATGAGGCGATCCGTCAGAACACACGAGTTCAAGCACATTCATGACGCAGCGAAGCAGACTTCCTATATGGGAGCCTATACTGATGGCCTTATGGGTTGGTTTATTGGATCTATAAGTGGAAGCATTGTGGCCCCCCCCCCCCCCCAGTTGCATGGCCTGTTACACAGCAGTTCCTTTTAAGACATCTCAGGGGCCGAGAAGTTCGTTGTCGACACAGACACCGACCAGCTAAGCCACTGATCTCTTGATCGCGGCTTCGGTGGTTGGCCGAAGCACAAGGCCCACCTCCCGAATGCCTTGTGCAGTAACACAATCACTTGTAGGGCAGCCACCTGAGCCGTGCCAGTCACCTTTACGAGGCACTACGGACTATAATAATGTCCCAGCATCTGCCAACGCAGTTTTCGAGAGGGCGGTGCAATCCTCGGTATCTCAGTGAGCCCACCACTGTCTCCAATGCACTGCTTGAGTGGGGATACCTTTAAAATGTATACTGTGGATGTTGCCAGACTGTACCTCTATGAAGTATTTATATTAAAAAAATTGCAGGCCTTGGCACTCCTTCCCACAGCACTCCTTTCCTCCTCCCCATCTCAGCAGCATGAAAACATCAAGATTCCACTGCACATTCCCATGGCAGCCAAGGCTATGAGATAGATAGACCCTTTAAACCTGTGCACGGGACATATGGTAGGGAATGGCGATAATTTTACCTTAAGTATCTCGCGTGCATTCATCCTGGTTCTATGCACATGAAGTAAGGAAGGCAGCACCACACTCTTTTATAGGTAAGATGTGGAGGTGGGGCAGCCTTGAAGGGAATTGATTCTCTGTACAGCCTGTTGGCATCCAGAAGAAATACCCGAAGGTGATGAATGCTGTGGGTGCTGCTAAGGCTTATAAAATCAGTCTTTACGCGAGTAGTACATTCTTCAGTTTGAATGCTTTGAACAAATGTAGAAGGCAATACAAAATCTGAACACACATGCAGAGTCAAGACACCACGTAAACACAAAGACCATGGTGAGTTTTAAAAATTATAATGAGAAACAGTTTTCAAAATAGAGGCTATAATTGTATGCAAGTGCCAGGTACACTGTACGTTAAAAGCATTTGTTGGATAAGTGGAATTAATTTAAAAGCTCTGAAATAGCTGCTGTTTAATTCAAATATATTCAGTTGCAAAAAGGGTGTTCCATTTTAACAACAAAGATGTATATATAAACATGGGAGATTTAAAACTCCACACGTTACAAAAAGGTGCTAAAAATGCAGCACATCACAAAAATACTTAATATTGTGACCGTAAAATGGCTGCTGATAGATTTCTTAGTTTTCTATTCTATAAAAAATATATTAAACATATTATACAAATTTGCATTCAAGTTGGTGTCAGTTTTTAAGTGCTAGATTGCAAATAAAACTCTTACATCTTTTCTTGGTTTATAGCCTGTTTGAAGGGAATTACTGCAACTAAAAAAATGCCCTCTCTTAGAAAAGGCTAAACAGTCATTACCAACAACGCATCTAATTCTCATCATGAACAATACAAAACTTGACCACCATCTCTTTTTACGGATTCTCGACAAGTGCTGTCATGTCACATTGCGCAAATCAAAAAATTGTCTTTCATCAAAACGACTAGGTTGTACACGTTACAGCCACATGGAAATAAAAGTGTACACACACACAATCGCACAAAGACTAATGTCCACCGCTCTATGCGCAGCATATGCATGTGCGGAACCAACGGGCATGCCCAGAGAGTGCAAGTCAAAGAGGCAGGTACAGGTGTAGGTGGATGTTCTCAGCGAGCGGTAGCTCACAGGTCCCACGGTGGACTCTGCCTACCCTCCACGTCCGTCTCCACATGGTACAGCAGGTCAGACAGCGTGTGTTCCACAACGGCATACCACCCCATGTCGCTCATCTGAAATAAACAAAGGGTGCGCCAAGTTTATTACGGACTTATACTGAAGACGAGTCGAGCTAAAGTGTGCAAAATTTTATTTAAAAAAAATAACTCACGGGTTGATAGGTCACGTCCTTAGGAGGATGCTTAAAGTTTGGTCCAAAGTTGACAGACACCTGCAACAGATGAAATGGTAGAGTGGTGGTGGTTAAACACGGTGGTCAAACACAAACACCCTTGAACCGATGACGCAATGGTTTTTTGCAAACGCACCGAGCAGCTTTTGTAAAGGGAGACAGCCGGGAAGTAAACTCCTTCATAGACGTCCTCGAATGCAGTGCCCTGCCCGACTCCATTCTTGTAAAACACCACCTGCAGCGCACATACAGCCAGGCCAATGAAGTGATGATGCATGGCTTCTGACTAGCATATTAAAAAAAAACGAAAAATAAACATGGGTCCACCTTGCTGTCATGCGCTGGCTTGAGGCTTTTCTCTGCCTTGTCCACAAAGTCCTTTTCTTCAAAGTACAGGTAGCTCTTGAACTTGATTAGTGCCTGTTGGCAAGACCATAATTATCAGTACATAAAAAATTTGAACAGAATTGTTTCTACGTGTCACTTCATGTTTTTTATTCTACATTAAAACCATTAAAATAACACATGTATATACCATAGGAAAGCACTGTATATATGCTGTCAGGGCCACTTAGATCACGGGGAGAGCTCTTGTTTTGGCGTAACTATACAAATAGCCATGAGGATATGAATTATGCTCATGTCCACAAGGCGAATGCAAGCACAGTGTAAACACTGAATATTAGCACCAACGGAGTCGAATGAAGCAATGTTTGTGATCCAGTCATTTCAGTTTAATTTCTCGTTGGGTTTTGAGTGACAGGTTGAAGTTACATGCGCATGGTTATCAGAAAGCCGAGTGGCCCCCGTGCTCTCCCGGCGTTCGCCCTCCCGTGAGCATACCTTGTCCTTGTACGTGTCGGGCAGGCAGGTGGCCGTGTGCGTATGCTCGGGTAGCGAGATGAAGAAGCCGAGCGTGTCGCCCTGCGCGTAGCCGTCGGCATAGTGTCGCCCGCGCGACTGGTGGAAACGCGTGCCCTTCTTGCTGCGCCACGAGTAGCTGAACTTGTCGTAGCCGAGCGGAGCCTGCAGGTTCCCTGTCAGCAATGGGTAGTTTAGCCTTGGTTGGTGGGAGGCTCGTTCTAGCTGCTGTTAAAATACGTATCAGCAAATGCATCTTTTTTTGTAATACAAATTCTATTTCTGACAAAATGCAATCCAGAAGGTCATGTATAGTGTGGACAAAGAAGCAAAATCAAGTGTCAAAGTGTAGCCTTGGCATTATGAACGAATGACAAGGTGGCATAGCTGATGAACAACAGTGATGCATATAATGCATAGGTGTTCCCACACACACTCCTACACTTAGACATGCAAACACAAAGCGACTCGTTCACATGCAAAGAAATCCCCTCAAGCATACCGACGCTCATTTACAAAGATACATCGTGTCGAGCAGTCAAGCGAGGGAGAAAGTGAGCGGCTCACTTCACTTCCTGAAGCTGCTGCCAACACTTAAAGAATGAAACACTGGGCATCAAGCCGAACGAGCATTATTTATTGCCTCTATCCAGCAGTGGATTAACCAAGGTCTGTAACTATACTATTATTACAATACCTGGGGGATTTAGTAGTAGGTTTTTACCCTTTTAAACTGGTACAAAACTGACACCTTTATTCAAGGCACCATGTTTGCAATAACCACAACACAAGTAGTCAAAAAAGTCCCCATTGGTGTTGGACCAGATGACACCAGAAGGCGTACAACTCAAACACAGTGCAATATCAGAGTATTGAGAGCTACTACTATATTGAGAGCTACTACTATATTTTGCCACTGGTAAAAGAGACCTGGGGGATTGTTCCACGTGGCTGTCATGGTAGCGTTCCTCAGCAGACGTCTGTTAGTGAACGAGTGCTGTGAGGGTTGGTGCAAAGCATCTTACCGAGGCTTTGTGACCAGCCAATTCGCGCAGCGCTTCCTGTGGGCATCTCGTCCACCGTAGCCTCGAAGTACCAGGCCCCGCGGCGCGCACCGTGCGAGGCGCGCACCATCGAGTAGCCCTTGTCACCCGTCACCGTCAGCCGGTCATCGGAGATTTTTAGCTGGGGCGCTAACAATCCAAAAACACGGAAACACATATCAACGGGGTTTATAAACGCAGATGCACTTATATCATGTAATAATAATATTACATATAGGCTAATGGGAAGAACTACACTGTAGAAAGGACACACAAAAATAAGAAACGCAAATGAGAGTTAAAACAACAGACCAGGACAGTCGATTCTTGAGTCAAATCGCGACCCCAATTCATGACAATCCGTGGGTTGGCCGTGGGAGAGGGTGGTGATAATCTGTGCGTGCCCGGTGTGCACGTCTCACCGCGGTCGTGCAGTGCGAGCAGCACGCGCTCGTAGAGGCACGAGCGGTACAGGTCCCCGGGGATCGGCTTTCCGGCCCACGAGTCCAGCTCTACCCGCTCGGGGTCAGGCGCGTGGGGGTCGGGCTCCGCCAGCACATAACGGTAGCCGTCCTTGTTGAAGGGATGCTCCAGCGGGTAGCCGTGGGGGGGCAGGCGTTGTGACTGGAACAGCGGGTCACTGCGCAAGACAATACGCCGCATTGATAAAAATATTGCAAACTGCCAGGCAGCCGGCGATCCAGCTGGCAGCGGTGGCCCCCACAGCTCCTTCTCCTCCCGTCTGCCTATTCTCCCTTCCTCTTCTATAAGATTTCCATGCTGAAAACGACATTTGTTCAGCTTCCGGAAAAAGGCATGCAGCCAAGCCGACTGCTTCCATGCTGTTCCAGAAGACTCATGTTACGGAAGCGGCTTACAACTCCAGAAGTCACGTAATTACGTTGTTTCCAATTGTGTGTTTATGTTTTTGACAAACTGGTATATTTTGCAAAACCTGAAGATTGTGCCGTCAACTGACACCCAACTTAAGTGTTCATCATCTGCCCTTCATATCTAACAGATGGTGGGTTATTGCAGTATATATAGATACAATTAAATGGTATCACCCATATACGCGTTGACCTGAGGCAATAGCAAAAAGTGAGACTAGTGATTGTGATCTCTGATAGTGAGTCAAGGTGGTTTAATGATCAAGTAAGCTTGGGTGGCTCTCACCCCTCGTGAACAACCATGAAACATTTGTGTATATTGTACATTCCTATGATGGAGCGAGTCAACCTAGAAAACAACCATCAACTTTTGACATTCCACAACATTTTATTGACCCTGGAGGAACGAGGGACTAAGTTGAACCACAACAGAATCATGCAATCATCCGCAACACACACAATATTTTCTCATCTCTCCTTTCCCGGTTTATGATGATCACATCGAGTCAAATGAATGGTTTCGTGCGACAGCTGCAACTCACTGCCGGGTGCGTTTAGCCGTCGGTGGGGTGACGCCTTCTTGCCTCCGCTTTGCGCCGCGTCCTTTGCCGCTGCCACTGATCCCGAAGCCACCTGGTATACAACAGCCTCAAGTCAAGTTCACCTATTTCCTTATATTCGTAGCTAACCTGTTGTACGTGTAGGTGGTGAAAAAAAGGATGGCCATTTTACACGTACAACTCTGGTGTACATATTCGTGGACGAGTTGTAAATTTGACACGTAGGCTTTCGTGACCAATATTATTCATAACAAATGCTTTCTGGGTTAGATGGTGGAAGTAAAAATGTGTCGGTAACCCGCCACTACCCGACAAAGCCAATTAGTAAGGTTTGTTACGTAACCAAAACGTGCCAATTAGTCACATCATTGCCCGATGATGTTGGATTTAATTACCAGCGAAATGGCGTACTCAAATTGTAAATGTCGATTATCTCTCCAAAACGTCGGTGGGCTGAAGTAGTAACTAATTTGTACGTGTTGTTTACATGACAAACATTACAAATTGGCTGTGTCGGGTGGTGGCAGGTTAACGACACACTTATACTCATGCGATCTAACCCAAAATACCTTTATTAGGAGTTGTAAATTCTTTACCATTCGAACTGGCTGCAGCGGCCGGTGTCCCAGGCTGCTTCTGACCTTCATACGACGGGCCTATGTTAGTCAGGTCCTAAAGAAAAGAAAAAAGAAACATGCTTTTTTTATTAATGAACATTGGTAATTGATGTTGCTGTGTGCTGCAGAAACAATTTATCAATGAGACTTTGTTTTCATACAATACATTCATCAGTGTCAGTTGTTGTGTATTAGGCACCTGATCTAAGAGGCCAAACTTTGGGTATTCGTCTTGAGAGTCCTTGCTTCCTGGATCTGGGTTTTCTTTCACGAGGAATACATCACGCTCCTTCGTCTACACAAACACACACGTGAAAAACACAACAACGTAATCATATTTAGAGGCCAACACGAGGTGAGGTCCTCTACCTACGGAAACCACTCCCTAGTGTTGAAATCTCCAATGGAGACAAGGTCTGCCAAAACTTTTGTTCGGCACAGCTGAGTTCACCAGCGAGTTGGTAGTGGCGTCTCAGGAGTTAATGGGCTTCGCATAGATAAAAACTACGGCACAACGCAGCTCAAGAAGTTGAGAACTTTTACTTTCAATGAAATGCAAGGGCACTTTTTTTTTCTTCTAGATTTGAAGTTTTCGTGACTGCAAGGATTCATACTCTTTGGTTTTTTCGGTAAAGTTACGTATGTAAAAAATAAAATACATAAAATAAAATTTAATGAAAACAACAAAAATAAACTTATTTTGTATCGAAACACCTAGGTTGACCGACTTTCAGCTCTCCTACACGAATGCAATGATTTGTTAATGACAAAAAATGCTTTAAAATTAGTCGAGTGTATCGATATGACCCAATAGCTATAGCGGCAAGGACCAATAGTTACTGTTTTCAAATGCATGGGATTATGTCGTAGTAACACTACTGTGCATAAGGGTACATTTTTCTCGATGATGATGCTTTAAACCCGTGTTAGAGAGACTGGGATGCACAGCCTAGATACGTATAACAAGAAATGTTTAATTTTCTTGGGTCAAGTCTTCTTTCAGGTTTTGCACCACGGGTGCAGCCGATTCATGGGTGTCAGCACCAGCTGTGAAAACTTTCACACACCATCTTCCCACCTCCTGTGGCAGCAGCCTTACCATAGTCTTGACAATGTTGTTCTGCCATGTGAGCTTGTTTGGTCGCTGCCGTGTTGTCATGCATTCCCAGTGTCTGTCGATGAATGGGATGATGTCCTGGTGGATCGTGGGAATCGGAAACACACAAAGCATTGTTGCACATAGCTGTGGAACACACGACATAGAATACATTCATAATTTCAACAATGGCTCAATGAATGTTAACTCAGCGAAAAACACCAACAGCATAGATGGCACAGAAGGCAAGAGTCAAGAACATACCTTGTCTTTGGAGAACATTGTTTTGGGATGATCGTCCTGCATGCGTGATGTCCATGTGAGGTTTGCCAGTGCAGTCAGACACATCTCTTTGAGAGCTGTACAAGTACAAGGCACAATACAACCATCTTGATTTGAAGCTTTCGTGACTGCAGGATTCTATACTCTTTGGTTCTTTCGGTAAAGTCACGTAGGTATAAAAATAAAATAAATCGTTTTAAAACAGTCTGCATCAGCAGCAGGCCATACTTTCCCACCTGATGACGGACGCTTGTGTTGCACCCGAAACGTCGTGATTTATTTTATATTATTTTTATACCTACGTGACTTTACCGAAAGAACCAAAGAGTACAATATAACCACTTTAAACCAAAACTTAGGTGTGGCATAAATATGCAGTAGACTACACAATCATTATACAAGGAAAGCATCATTTGCAAAACATAGAGTGAGCCTTAAAGTTTTATTTTCTGAATTAAATTTAAGTCTACAAAAGCCAGTGCTTTAGATGTATTTTAGAAAAATTACATTAAATAGTTATTCACTAAATTCCAAGTCACAGCAATGTCGAGCAACACAAAACAAGCAAATTTCCAAAACAGAAATCCAATTAAAAACATGAAGCACGTAGAAATTAACTTAAGACTGCAAATAATTTCCAAAACCACCCTGAAGCACTTGCACAATGCGCAGTTAAATAACTTACTTGCAGGTTTTCGTAAGAAGTAGGTGTTGCCACTATGATGGCAAATGTTGCAATGAAAGACATAGTTGGTGATAAATGGAACACACGTGCTGTTGGAAGAGAAATAAGGTCACCGATTAAAAAAAAGGCCTAAAATATAACAAGCATGTCTCATCCATGGCATTGATGAACCTTGGTCAACAAATGTACAAAGATGTACAACACATCTATTCAAGACATCAAACAAAAACAATTGGCAACAAGAGTTTGTTCAACCATGAAAAAAAAACACATTTTAGTCCATCTTACTATGGGCATTCGGTACTATTTTCCAGTAGCATTTGTTTAAGACATAGGAAAAAGTCAAAACCAATCCAGAGATGTCCTACTTAAGTAAATGCTGCTAGAAGACATCATGCCGTAAAACATTTGACATGATTTTGACACAATGTAACTGGCGGCGGGTTGCGTGCTTACCTGGTGTCAATGCTGAAGCTCTCGGCCGTGAACCACTTCATACAGATGCCGCACTGCAGTTCTACATGGCCCTGCCGCCTCTCCTCTTCAACCTCCACTGCAGAAAGTGTTGCCTCCACCACACTCACCTCCTGCATGTGCGCAGATACAACTAATTGCATGCATATCTCAACCCAAATATGCATGCACATCGCACCCATATTTAATGCACTTATTGTTTGTGAATTTTGGCAAAAATGCAGGAAGGAAAAGTAATGGAAATACCTCGGTGTCTGGTTGGGATGTGACAGTCTCCTCTTCAATCATTGCTTCTGGCTGATTGTCTAACTTTGCACTGCAGTCAAGGGACACAAGAAAGGTAGAGAATGTGAATACATACACATATTATTTCGCCAGCAAAGTCCTGATGCTTCTCAACGCTCGTAAACTACAGAGAAGGCAATACATAAGTGCGTACACATGAAAACAGATAGTAAACATTGCACTTTTTACAGAGGTACTGTACATTCTCTTTGGTTCTTTCGGTAAAGTCACGCAGGTAGAAATCATTTATAATAAATCGCGACGTTTCGATCGCAACACAAGCAATCGTCATTAGGTAGAAAGATACAGCCGTAGAACTGCTGAACAAGAAAGGGCTGCTGCAACAAGAGGCTATATATAGGTTTGAGGTGGGTGTCACCCAAGGGTAAGTGGGCGGGGTCAGAGATGAAAAGGAGTCCCGTCGCCGTACGCACGCACAGCAGCTGCGCCGAAGGAGGATTGGCATGTTAATGTAAACGAGCACAATGGGAAAACGAGCACCGTCGCCGCACACACATAAAACAGCCTATTGAACAGCGAGAGCTACCGTTACGTCGAGGCAAAAGGGAGCTGCGGTGGCTTTGTTAGTGAAGATAGCATGTCTGTGTCAGAGGACCGGGCATAGCGCCACCTCGTGGGCAACACAAGCTGCGGCGTTGGCTGCTGCACAGTGAGAGGCCAGCGTATGAACGCCAGAGAACCAAGCCAAAGGGGTGGTACCTACGTGACTTTACCGAAAGAACCAAAGAGTATGGATTCCTGCAGTCACGAAAGCTTAAAATCAAGATTGTACTGTACATTGTGTGCAAATAAGGTAAAAACAACACCCTTTAATCAGTGTACACGTGTAGTAACAGCAGTACACTTCAAATAAGGGGCCGTCCATAAATGACGTCACGCGATTTTAGACGATTTCAAACCCCCCCTCAAATGACGTCACAAAAAGTCAGACCCCCCCCCCAAAAAGAAAACACATGCTTCAAATCGCTTTAAACTATTGTCATTGTAGTGCGTATTTAATGTGGCGCTGCACTCTGATGTTGGAGAAAACATTTATTAAAAAGTCTATTTCTCAAAAAGTCTATTTCTCACCCCCCCCGCCCTCGGCGCACGTCGTTGGCAGTGGGGGGCGCCCCCCCCCCCCCCAGGTGCGTGACGTCATTTACGGACGGCCCCTAATGTACATAAAGTGTATGTTGAAAATAAAATTATAATTTCAACTTTAAACGCACACAGCATCCGCTCCCTCGTAGAAAGAAAAATAGTCGGAGGCGTGTGGACCCACAGACAAGCGGGATGTCATCCAGGCGGTGAGCCAGCGCGAACAAAAAGGAGTACCCAGAGTAAACCCACGCGTGCGAGGAGGCAACGCTCGATCCCGTTCAGATCTAATGGTTGGGAGATTAATCCACAGTTTTCTGTACCGCATCCTCCTGGCAAGCCAAGCGGTGGTAGCTCAACACCCACGTGGTGTTTGATAAGATTTGTACGACACATCAACCCTCGCCTCCGCAGTCCTGGAATAAAGGCATGCAACACACCCCACACAGCTGACAGACTTCATAATTGTATATGATATGAAGAGACTCCCCCCGCCGCAACCACTTAGGTGTGAATAGACGACTAGGCAAGTACTGTTAGCGAGAACCTATTAGGCCAGAAAGATCCACAAGGCGGCAAAGTGAGGCAAACACCACACCTGGCCTGTCTCTCCAGTGCTGTTTTCACAATGAACCAAATATAAAATTTAAGTCGACTTTGGGAGATATTCAAGAAATTGCTTACATCAGTAGCGGGAGTCGAACTCCACCACCACATTACAAAATACACACATAATTCATATACCCATCACACACACACACACACGAGTGATGCTTTGTTAATCGACTAATGGATGAGGGGTCTCTCCACACCATGCGGGTCGTGGGGGTTATTTGACCATACTTCACCACGCCGGTCAACGGAGGTTTGTGAAGGAGGGGAGTATGGAGAATATTGAATGTAAACTGTATGCACGTTAACATTCAAGACTGCACACACTGTAAGAATGTTAACCCTGCAAACGCATCAACCCGCGATATCAAGAAGCACCAACTCAAACACTCGCGCAATTAAGCCACTAATTGATGCTAAACAATAAAACACCAATACAATATACTGTAATTCTCGGAATTTACGAGCACGTTTCCCCACATCCCCTTGTATTGTAACATCATGGGGGGGGGTGCGTCTTATAATCCAGTAAGTGTGTGCGCGCCCGTGTGTGGCGTGTGAGATGATCGGCCTCTGTGAAGGAGGCTCGTGAAGGACGCTGCTTCTGGGCAGGTTGGAGGCAGTCGCATTCCAGCAACAACGGAGAGCAGAGGAGTAACGCTCACAACAACGAGCAGAGCGCTGGACGGATAATATGCAGCAAGTTGGTACCGTAAGGGGGTACACAGCAAGAGTGCATCTACCGGTCATCTCAGTCAGCCAACCCATGGCACCTGCAGGGTCTGTCTCGTGACCTCCTGCACCTAGCCTGGCACAGCAGTACAACCCATGGCACCTGCAGGGTCTGTCTCGTGACCTCCTCCTGCACCCAGCCTGGCACAGCAGTACAAACCCATGGCACCTGCGGGGTCTGTTCCGTGACCTCCTCCTGCACCTAGCCTGGCACAGCAGTACAACCCATGACACCTGCAGGGTCTGTCCCGTGACCTCCTCCTGCACCTAGCCTGGCACAGCAGTACAACCCATGGCACCTGCTGGGTCTGTCCCGTGACCTCCTCCTCATGCACCTAGCCTGGCACAGCAGTCAACCCATGGCACCTGCAGGGTCTGTCCCGTGACCTCCTCCTGCACCTAGCCTGGCACAGCAGTACAACCCATGGCATCTGCTGGGTCTGTCTCGTGACCTTCTCCTGCACCTAGCCTGGCACAGCAGTACAACCCATGGCACCTGCAG
>CM025617.2:7309936-7336909 GCA_014621495.2 Entosphenus tridentatus
CTCACCCCCCCACTCAACCCTCACCCCACACCCCCACCCTACACCCCCCACTCACCCCCACACCCCCACCCCACCCACGTACGCTAAGCTGCGTGGAAGAATCATGGGGGGCCCCCTCGTTCACCCTCTGCCATAACCCCCCTATTTGCCCTAGCAGCTTGAGAACACACGAGAGTCTTGAAACTGAGGAATTGGTAAGGGGAGTTCACCCAGATCTGGGGAATCGTCGTGAATGTCACTCCAGAGACCCTGAGTTTACTCAATTGAACTTGAAATGAGACCGACTCCCTTAAACTCTTTCCCCTTTTCCTTTCCCAAACAAAAGGGATCTGACGCACCAAGTATCACGTAACGCTACGGTCCTACACGTCCCCGTTTCGATTTAAAGCTTTCGTGACTGCAGGAATTCATCTTCTTGGTTTTTTCGGTAGAGTCACGTAGAAGGGAAGTCAGACGCTGTCGCCTCGACAGACCTGGTTTCACCTGAAGACGGCTGCTTGCGTTGTGGCCGAAACGTCGTGAGAATTATTTTATTATGTTTTATTACTTTTATTATTTTATTACTTCCCTTCTACGTGACTTTACCGAAAAAACCAAGAAGATGACGTCCCCGTTTGTTGTCTGTCCGAGCCGCCTATCCCGCTCTGCACCACTCACCTGTCGCGAAAGTTGTATATCCCCCCCCCAACGTGGTTGGATCAATAAAAAAGAATTTACAAAAAAAATGTATTGCTTAGAAACGGATGCTGCATCTAAGACTGAACACAAAGAGTGACCAACGTGAAATATTAAGGAAAAAAACGTTGCACGAATATGAAGACCTGATGATGCAGGCAGTGATGAGGAAACTGGCACTATTTGGACACACGCGGGATGGACAACAGGAAAATGTGAAAGTGTTGTTCACAAGAATGGAAGGAACCTGAAAGAGAGGAAGATCTCACAGAGAATGAACGGCTTGACGACGACATAAAAGATTGGTGCCAGGAAGATGTGGCACTTCTTGAGCCGTATTGGCACGAGACAGAGAGGAAAGTGGAAACAAATGACGAAATGTGCAGTGGATACCTACGAACTATCTGCCCATGGACCGTGATGACTCTTTGGCCCGTGTGCTACGAACAAGGACAATTGCCCGAAACGTTGCCTGTTATATGTTTTTCTTTTGAAGGCCGCAGTGTTATTTACGAATGTGTTGAGTTGTATTTGTTAAAAAAACACTTGGGTTTCGATTTAAAGCTTTCGTGACTGCAAGGATTCATATTCTTGGTTCTTTCGGTAAAATCACGTAGAAGGGAAATAATAAAATAATAAAAAATAAAACATTATATAATACAATTATCACGACGTTTCGGCCACAACGCAAGCAGCCGTCCTCAGGTGAAGAAACAGAGTGGCCGAAACGTCGTGAGAATTTTATTATATTGTTTTATTTGTATTATTTCCCTTCTACGTGACTTTACCAAAAGAACCAAGAATATGAACACTTGGGTTGTATTTTTGTTCAACCCAGCTGCCTCTAGGCCAGTGTTCTTCACTAATTTTCAGAGGGGGGGGGGTGTCACTTTCGTCGATAAGACATCAGTGTGAGGGCCACCACACATTTGAAACCATTGGGGTTTGACTAAAACACGATGATGGGGTGTTTTCACCATGTGTGTATTGTCCGGGGCCGCACGTCAGCAGCCGCACTAAAGGCCACCAGGAGCCGCCAGTGGACCGCGGGCCTTGCAATTGTAACGACTCCGGACTCGAACTTGAGGTTTATTTTATTGCAAGTAACGTAGCTTAGGACCACGTCGTCCTGAGATGATGCCGACGTGGAGATCGTACGACCGAGCAGACCGCGATGACGTGAAGACAGCGACGATGTGAAGACAGCGACGATGGCCCGGGTCCTTCTCCACAGACCCCGAACATCCCTTCTTGCCCTGCTTTTGTCCTCTTGGATTCTCCGGGGGAATTTCCCCAGCTGTCTCTTTTGGACACTCTGGGGAATTTCCCAACCAAGACCCTCCAGACTTGCTGGCGCCTTCTCTTTGCATCCAACCACACGCTGGGGAATTTCCCAACCAAGACCCTCAAGACTTGCTGGCACAGTCTTTATACAATGAACAACATTGCCTCTAGGATGTCCACGAATTCCAGCATAAACACCTGGATCCGTCCATGGGACCTCTTGACTTTCCATGGTGTGGAAGTGGGAACTCGACATACAGTATAATGGTTTCCATTCTTTGCAGCAGTGAGCAGTGGTGACTATACTGTGCTGATGGCCCCCAATTATGATGAAACCGGTCCACAATTGTCCATCTCTGCATCACTGCTGCTGCTGTCAATCCGTGACATTAACTCAAGTTTATTTTGACGCTTATCTAAGACAAGGGAGCACAATGCACCTCTTCAGGAAATGCTGATGGCGTGTGCATATACTGCACAGTGAGTTTTTTTACAGTGTTGTTTGAAACATGGCTTTATAGCTCTTGGCTTTCCACACAAACTCATGATGCGTTGCCGCAGAGCAGCGTGTAAAATAAAATACAAACATAACTCTACTCTTTACGTGACGTCACTCCAATCTGCTCCACAACCCAAGGCATTGTCAAAACCTCCCAGTCGAGTTCCACTTAAAGAGAAGTCGCTCATCTGCAGCTGCTTTTGATGTCTGTAACATCCACGGTTCAAATCAAGGTTCAAGGTGTCGTTATGCTTCTCTATGACTACCATGCCTCCTTTCTTCCCCCCCACCTGGTAGGCTTCCACTTCAGTTCTTCCACAAATATAAATGTCTTCAAGTTACGTGATTGTCTCCCATTTCTACAGTTTTTTGAGATATCACATTAGATGCTATATAAATCTAAAAACATGTTCCTGAGTTCATGTAATCATCATGAGCCATGGTCAATCCACTGCTGGATGAAGGCCTCCCCATGCTATCACCACTTCTCATGATCCTGAAATGTGGCAAGAACAATTTTAGCCAAATCCATAAACAGACACTTGGGTTTGTCCCTGTATGTAGCATGGTAGTAATCACAATATAGTCACCTCCAAGTTATGAATAAACATACGCATTACAATTGAAAGTTCACTCGAGGGTCATTAACATTCCCAATAGCAGTGTTGCAACTGATTTTATTTCGCAATCTTTAAAACAGGATCATTTGCAGAACAGTACATTTATGAGAAAGCAGATAAATGTCGACAATGACATTGATTGATTAAAATTTTAATTGTAAAGCTGTATGACTTTTTTTAAGAATCCGAGAAGTGAGTGTTACAGTGTGCATGTAACATCTCCCATCTCAACATACACAGTCTTGAGCTGAGTGTAATAGTCCACGGTGGCCATTCCATTCTCCCTTCCAAACCCTGGAGAGCACACAAAACTGTAATGAACATTTTATAAGAAAGAACACATGGCGAAAGTCAACTGAGTTCAGAAGTTCGCATGAGTGACAGAGATGTGACAGTGACATGTAAAACAGTGATACAACGTTTGTTGCAGAGATTCACGCTTCAAATCCCAGCAGATGCCCTGCGAGTGTATGAACTGTAAAAAGTAATATTTAAAAAAACTTTTTTTTAAACACGCTTTTATGAAATGTACTAGTAATGGAAGAACTCCACGACTCCAGGAAGTGGCCCCGAAGCTTGCCATAACGAAAGGGACCGTGGCCAATTACAGCCAACGTCATTTGACCGTGGACAATTAGACCCAAGCCGAAACATAACGTATACAAAGTTTGCAGTCGATACCACATTGGGCAGTGGGTTGAAATTTAGTTACAAGATTTGAGGATACAACGACAACAACAACAGAGTGAGTTAAAAGAAAGCGTGTAAAATAGGCACCATTTGCTTCTCTGCGGGTGTTACACTACGTTGTTTGAAAAATAGGCAATGCTTTCCAGTGTCATGGTCCAAAAGTTCAAAAGTATATAAGTTACTCACAAATTACTTAATTAGGAAACCACATTTCAGAATCGTCCCCCACTGGCAGACTAACGCTCACTTGCAGGCCGGTGCCATATTCACCTTGCAGCTGCCACCAGGTGTCCTCTGCCAAAGGGCACCTCTAGATATACTCATTGGAAGGGCATGGAATAAATGTTAAGCAATGATGACGATGCAGTACGTACCAGACATCTTGTAGCCTCCAAAGGGCATCTCCATAAAGACAACGTTGTAGTTGTTGATGTAGCAGGACCCAGCTTGCAGAGCAGCTATTACACGATGGGCTCGAGTCAGATCTCTGGGGATACAATGGAACAATAACCAGATATGACAAGCCAATACATGTTTGGTATCTTCAATTATTAAGGTAATTCAGGTGTGTATATATATAAAACGAAATGTGCATATGGAAGTAGGCAAATGGATGTGCACATTAAGTGCGCAAACTTTCACCGACGTAATTGGTTCGCAATTTTACATATATTTTTTCAAGGATTATTTGTATTTTGTTAAAGCAACTATACAGATTTTGGCAAAGCTATTGGTAGTCTGTTTGGTATGTTTTGTAGCGATTGGTTTAGGGGTTTTATAATTTTTGTGAAAAATAGAAGATGCGTCCTCAAATGGACAGCCAGAGACGGACATTCTGTATTTTACCAGGCATAGGATTAATAAACCTTTTGGCTCCCTTAAAAGAGTCAGTTCCTACGCATCAGACTAATCTGGGAAAATAATACAGAAGGATATGTACATCAGCCATACTTTATATATTACTTGCATCAGCAGTTGCACATTTAAATAACTTAAATAACACGGACTTTTACCTACTGGAGTACAATTCAGTTGAATTTGGGACCTGTCATTGCTGCCCTTGGTGTCCGTTGTTGTTGTTGGTGCAGGGCCCTGGTCGCTTCATCCCGGGCTGTGCCACCCCAGTGTTGTTCTCTCTCCTCTCTTCCGCATGGGTCGCCCTTTGCTCTGAGCTCCCATTCTCGCCAACCTTACTCTTCTACCCTAATATCAGGTTTTGATTTTTGTAAAGCACCTTTAGATGTGATTGCATTTAGATGCCGTACAAACTGAATTTGTTGGTGTTGTTCCTCACTTTGTGAAAACGCCGGCTGCCAATCCAAAGTCTGTCGCATTTGCCCTCTGCAACACCTCTTCCTCCGTGTCAAAGACGAGGACGGCCATGACAGGTCCAAATATTTCCTCCCGCACGGCCTGCATGTCGTCCCTGCACTCCGCTGTCAGGCAAAAGTGCAGCCGTCGGTTGTTATTCAAGGCCACCGTGGATATGTTGGCTAGGTGCAGTTCCAAATGCCAAAATTCATACATTTATATAAGACCTGGTAGTGCATTTGTATGTAAACAATCAAGCAATATTTTTTATAAAAGCCAAGAAGCATATTATTCAGTGAATAATGATATGTCTGTGGTTTTGCAATCGAGTGAGCAGCTTGCAATTCTAAGGCTGCGAGTTCAAATTATGGTTGGGGGTTGACTTGACCTATCATCCCTCCTCTGGTGTGAAAAAGATTAGTACCAGTTTGTGGGGAAATCAAACGTGGTTGTTCTATGGAAAGACTCCCCTTAGACAAAGGAATATGGAATCTCCACCACTGCCTCAGGGCTGTAAACTATGACCAGTACAAATTAACTGGAGATTTGATTCTATCACGGAGTGAATACACGTCACATCATGGAATCAATCTATGTAACTGTAAGCTTAAAGGTGTGGCCACATTACTTACCCAGAACACAGGGAGTCATGAAGAACCCTCCCTTAAGGCTGAGATCCTCAGGAACATATTTTTTGCCACCGCAAACGAGCTTTGCTCCCTGTACAAATTACCACATACACACGACCTGGTTTTACAATGACACTTCACCTTGTTTACCACACACGACGTGCTATGCGTTCATGATTTTATTGACGGTGTGAGCACACCCCACCTCCTGCACGGCCCTCTGCACGTAGCCCAGCACCCTGTCCAGGTGGTTCTGGCTGATGAGGGCTCCCATGGTGGTGCCGTCTTGCTGGGGGTCTCCGATGCGAATGGCGTTCACCCTGTCCAGCAATCGCTCCAGGAACCGCTCGCACACGGATCGCTGGACGAACACTCGCGTCGCATTGGAGCATACCTGCGCAGAGGCACACATCAGTGGCGTAGCTATCGAATGTGCAGGCGATACAACTACATACATCGGGGCCCATGCGCCGGACAGGCCTCGGTGTCAGGCTGCAAAAGGGTGGGGAGATTGGACTGGGTGAGAAGGCCCATTTCATCTCTCCATCAGGGCTCATGTGAACCATGCTACACCACAGGTGCAAATGCCTCAGCGCTGAGGAGGAAAGCAGTGGTGAATAGCGTGGATGTATGAGACCGAACAAACTCCGAATGCAGTGTGGGGTAAACCATCTGGCATATCGCCAATGACTGCCCAACACAACACAAGTATTCTGGTGGAACAAGCAGACTCCCCTCAGCTACCTTGGATGCCATGGAATGGCTTAGAAAATGAAATATACAATTGTAGCCTGTTGCTATTTTCAAATGCCATATGAAAGAATGAGAATCAAATCCGGCCGGGCTGTGAAATGTCCAGAAGATGGAGGTATAAAAATTTGCCAAACATCCTACTGAAGGAGCCTCTTAAAAATCGGGTCTAAAGAGTCGGCGAGGCTTTCCTGGAGTATGACATGGGGACACATGGAACTTTGAAATCTCATCTCAAAACGAATTAACTCATTATGTTCACTGAACAGATAACCACAACACTATTTTAGCACATTTAAAGAATGCAATATATATTGTATATTGGGAACTACTGATCACTGAAAATATCATACACCATAACAATCATACGCAGTGTAGTTACCGGAAAATGTCCAATGGCTGTAGGTGCAATTGTATGTAAGTCAAACCAGCAGAGTACCCCTTGCCATCTCAGTGAAATGTGCAGTGACGAATAAAGGGTACATTTTTTGTTACGGCCAAGCTTGTTTTTGAGAGGTCTTCAGCTGCAAGTGATAATAAAAGGGTTTGTTGAGGTGTATGACGCTGGGGCTGAACTCTATAAGGAGAGGTGGGTCAGGAGGGGAGGCATTCGCCTTCCCAGCGGGACCGCCAGGGCTGAGACGGCTCACCTGTCCCTGGCTGAGGAAGTTCCCCATGAGGGCTGCCTTCACTGCGTTGTCCAGGTCGCAGTCGCTGAAGACGATGAGGGGGGACTTTCCCCCTAGCTCCAGGGTCACGGGTTTTATCCTCGGCGCTGTCTGTTGCAGCACCTACAGAAGAAGCATGTATATTGCATATATTAGCAGAGTACGTTTTTTTGTTTGCATTCTGACCACAAGTATTGTGGTTAATGCAAAAATGATTCCTTGTAGAAGGTTTCAGTTTGGTGTTTTAACATCTTAACACCTGTTTTGTTGCCAGAAAAAAGGGGAAACCTATTCTCATATTTTGTTACTGGCAAAGGAGGTCCCATGATATTTTTGTTCTAGAAATTAACCCGAGTTTGCGCAGTGGCTTGTCATCCAAGTGTGGTTGTTGTGGTTGCGCTGCATGTTGAGAATTTCTTCTCTCAAGTTTTTGCCACGCGCTACTTGCTGGTGGTTGTCTTGGGCTCCAGAGAAAAAATGCTCAACATGCAGACTAACCTGAAAGATCGCACTTAAATCATGACCGTTGATTAGCCGGTTGACTTTAAGACACTTGTGATAAAGGTTTAGATAGAAGTCTGATTGCAGAGGCAGTAAAATAAAAAAAAATCTGGCTTTGCTAATATATACGAATATAAAAATGCATCATTTAAATGATTATGCTCATGATGTACATATAAAATCAAGCATGTGACAATGGATATTTATATTTCATACAGAATATATGCAAATCGAATGCTCATGTTACATATAGGTTAAAGAGGATAACAAAACTGTACAGATGAGGCAAAAACCAGAAAATATTTAGGTCATACAATTTTGATTAAAAAAATTACATTTGTTGAACAAATGTGACCCTAAAATTTGTTGAAATCAGGGTGAATTGTCGCATGCAGACAAATTATTGCCAAAAATAAAATGCTAAAGAAAGTTTAGCCTCAGTGTACAAGAATGTACGAGTTCATGGTATGCAGGCCTCATTTCTCTATCAATAGTTTTCAGAACACTGCTAGGCTGACTTTAGGTAGGGATTTGTGGCATAAGGCACCACCACTGTTGTACAAGGTATGCTTATCCAAAATACATATTTTTTAAACTCTATAATATAAAGTACTGTCCTTAAGGACATCCAGTAGCCCTGAGCACTATTGCCGCGTGTTTATTACACATAAGGCGGGATGGATGCGACCAGCTAAAACAATTCCCGGAGCCACGTTCCGGACTGTTCCGGCTGAAATTAAGTGCTGATGGTATAAGAAAAGGCTCTTCCATGCACCTGGCTTATTCACTTGTAAATGTCCGGACAGAAGCACGCGCCTCTCCTGCTTGAGTGGTGGAGCCCTCACCTTGACACCTGTGCCCACGCTGCCAGTGCAGGACACCTTGGCCACGTCGTTATGAGAGCAGAGCAGCTGCCCGGTTTCCCCATCGCCCTGGACGATGTTAAAGAGGCCCGGTGGTAAACCGGCCTCGGTGTAAATCTCCGCCAAAGCCACGGCGGTCAGCGGAGTGAGGGGCGACGGCTTAAATACCATCGCATTGCCTGCACAAGGAAACACATGGTAGCACTCATTGCAAACGTTGATGCCATAAATTGCAACTAAGATTATAGCTTTGGGCCGAGGACGATGCTTTTTTGTTTGTGGTGTTGCATTTCATCATTTACGTGGTCACTGGCCGAGCACATGCGTGGCGTTTATGTCCGACTGTAAATTTAACTGCTAAATATCTCAGACAATTCCAAAGAAGCATTCATACTGATGATGAATACCAGGGGTGGAGAAACTGTTTTTCACTGAGGGGCAAATAGGAATCTCAAATACCCTTGGCAGGCGACACATTAACACACACGCTCAATCACTTATGTTATTACAGGTCGCCCTGACAGTAACAGAAGTGACTAAGTGTGTTTCTAGAATTAAAAACAGTGTTGTTAGGTTGGCAATATTCCCCTCTAGTACCCGATTAGTGCGACTAAGATCTCCACAGTTACGGATACATATTGTTTGTTGGTAGTTTCTAAGTGGATTGGCAGGCCTCATATTGCCGCAGGCCAGATATAATGAAGTTGCGGGCCGGATACTGTCGGTTCCTCTCTGCTGGCATAGACCAGGCCATGGCCAGATGATGGAGTTTCTGCTTTGGTATCTCCTTTGCAATTGCTCTCAACACTTCAATCTTGAATACAAATGTGAGACAGGCAGGTGGCACGGTACCGCACGCCAGGGCTGGGGCAGACTTCCAGCAGGCGATCTGAAAGGGGAAGTTCCACGCTCCGATGCCCACACACACTCCCAACGGCTCCCGCCTCGAGTACATGAAGGAGCCGCCAGGGAGTTGAATGTGCTGTCCTGACGATGGGGGGAAGACAGCGCGCGGTGAGTTAGCGAGTCCTATTTCTGTGCTTAGGCATCAAGACAGTGAATGGGTTGTATTGGTCTGAGACGATTGTGAATGTATTCTCGAAACGAGGGGCTGCCAAAAATGCTTGAGGCAGTTTTTTTAAAAAGTGCACAAACTCACACTTCTCAACCACAAATGGGAATTATGCAAACGTAATTTGTACACGTACAGCCATTTTGTCAAACCACTGCTGGACAAGGGCTTCCCCACACCTTGTGGGTCATTCATGGGAATGTTTTTTACCATACTTCACCACGCTGATCAGTGCATGTCGAAGGCAGCGAGCATAGATGTTGCAGCATAGAGGTAAAGTGCAACACTTGATTTCACTTTACTGCCCTCTGTTGTCCACAATGATTATCATGTGGTCTCTTAACTAATCAGATTTTAAGTGATTGTAAGTTACGTAGTATACTGCAATCCCATTTTTTCACTGCCTCTCATAAAATAAATATGCATCTACACATACTGCAAACTTATTTATCACCACAGCACCTTATGGACTTACCAATATATTTGCATTATCAAAGGATGGAATTGTATTTTCTAAAGCAGCAATGTATAGAATTCACTCTCAAAACATTACAGTATAAATTGACTGGATATTTTTTTTCTTCATCGTCAACGTTTTATGAGGCATTTACAATCATTCATGAGCCGCTGCCGATGCAGCAAAAAAGTTCACACAACAGGCTCTGCTGGCTGGACGCCCACTTCTAACAGCCGAAGGCATCCCAAGAAGCACCGGTGCCCACTGCCTGATTTCGGTACCGGCGATGGTGGGAGCGAGTCCCGCAAAGTACTCCAGGCACTGCCACCCCGAGTCCACATCCATTCGCGCCTCGTACACCGGCTTGCCCGTGTCCTTCACCTCCATCACGGCCAACTCCTCCCTCCTTTCCTGCGCAGCAAACAAAACGACCTTTCGACATGGCCCCTCCGCTTCACGACATGCCACCTTGGCTCAGAAGCCTCTTTGAAAGGCTCGTCTCTTTGAAAAGTGCCAGTGGCATTTCCAGGAAGAGACAAAGCCACCCGCTGTTCAGATGGGGTGAGAGGGTTCCCACATCTAAGAAGATTGGCTACGCAGCTTGTGGCTGGGACCAACGAACAAGAGCAGTGCTTGCCATTCGTTGTTAATTGCCTCGGTGTTTTGTTAAACATTATTAAACTATGCGTGCGAGCATGTTTAGAGGCTGGAATTTGAATAATTCACCATTGCCAAACTTCTGCTGGCAGGCCTGCACAATGAGAACTTCATGAAGCCTTGGCATTTGAAGTGCCCATTCGTTGTACAACACAAAGAGGAGTTAGAAATGGACAAGTGAAAATCCTTTATGTCTATTAAAGAGTGAATTCATGATGTGCATGCAAGTTATTTTAAAGGACTTGAGGAGCAAAGTAGTGAGCAGCTGAGGGCAGTGTGGCAAAACCCATTGTTGTACTGTACTTCCGCACTCCCACATCTATGCTCCTCACCTTCACTAACGTGCACTAATTGATGAGATGACGTGTGCTCAAATAACCCTGTGGACCTGCACGGTGTGTGAAGGTCCTCATCGAGCAGTCGACTGAGCCGTGCCAGGACCGTACCGAGCCAGCCCAGAGCAGCTCAGGAGGTGCCAGGTTGCTTTTCCACTGCAGAACCCGTGCCGATGACATTTTATCCCCGCCCCTGGCCCTGCTTGGCCCCGAGCTAGATTCTGATGTCTTGTGAGGGCAGCATTTAAGGGTTTGGTTGCGGTGCAGTACTTCAGGCAGCCAGCGGAAAACCACCTGCATTGCGAGATGCTCAGATGTGCCGGTATAAAAAAAGGGTACGGGTCTCACCTTAATTATTGCAGATGCTCGCAGGAGAAATTGGCTGCGCTCCGAGCCTGAAAGGCCCCTCCAGGACCCCTCAAATGCCTCTCGGGCATCCTTCACGGCCGCCTGAACGTCTACTGCGCCAGATGCCTGACCTCGGCAAAGTAGGCCACCTGTCAACACAAAGAGAACAGCACCTTCGGCGGTGGGCACTGAACAACAGCATTTACGTGACTGAATGAGAAATGAGCGAGTCCACGAACCTGTAGCAGGGTTGACGACGTCAAACTCCGGCCCACCGGTCGACTTATCAGGGATCGTCTGTCGGCCGTGCACGAAGTTGAGCTGTGCAGGTGAGTGAGCCGCTGCCGCTGCTGATGCTACACAAGGGCTGTACAGGGAGCGTAGCCTGGCAGTAAGTGACCCTGAAGATGCCATCCCTGCACGCATGAGAGGCACGACACTCACCGCCTTCACACACAGCAGCAGCGGCAGGGGCACAAGCCAGGTGAACGGTTAGGCATGCCACTCACAATTCGATCAATATGAGCCGGCTTCATGTTCGTGGAAATTATTTTGTGATTCTGCTGTTGCTGCTGCTTTGGCAGCGGTGCACAAGCACGATGACCTTAAAATAAAAAAATATAATAGGCGACGTTTCAGGCAATGGCCCTTCTCCATGACACATATGTAAACATTTATTTTTCCACCGCACATAAATAAACGTTTCGGGCACAGGTCCTTTTTCGTAAATAAATATTTCCATAAATACTTATTTACGTGCTATCAAGAAGGACCTGTGCCTGAAACGTCACTCATTATATATTTTTGTGTAATTGACGAATGTTTTCGTTCTATATTCAGGGATCAAGCTGATTATAGTAATAGGGATTTACCCTTTCAACTGGTACAAAAACTGACACCTTTATACAAGAGATCATGTTTGCAATAACCACAACACAAGCAGTCAAAATGCAAACAAAAAGAAACAACTCTGATAATGATATACACTGTCCTTGAAGTTGATTGGTCCACACCCGAGACAGCTTTTCTTAGAGCCTAGTCTCCATTGGTGTTGGACCAGATGACGCCAAAAGGCGTACAACTCAAAAACAGCACACTACCAGAGTATTGAGAGCTCGGGGTAAGCATTTACACTATGAGACCTCCTTTACCAGTGGCAAAATATAATAATAGGTTTTTACCCTTTCAACTGGTACAAAAACTGACACCTTTATACAAGGGATCATGTTTGCAATAACCACAACACAAGCAGTCAAAATGCAAACAAAAAGAAACAACTCTGATAATGATATGCACTGTCCTTGAAGTTGATTGGTCCACACCCGAGACAGCTTTTCTTAGAGCCTAGTCTCCATTGGTGTTGGACCAGATGACGCCATCTGCATTTTGACTGCTTGTGTTGTGGTTATTGCAAACATGATCTCTTGTATAAAGGTGTCAGTTTTTGTACCAGTTGAAAGGGTAAAAACCTATTACTATATTTTGCCACTGGTAAAGGAGGTCTCAGTGTAAGCTGATATTTACTGATTTAAAGCGGAGTAGTGATGTGTATGGGGGGAGCGGTGGCGCAGTGGTTAGCGCACTACACGACGAACCCGGCTCTCAAGTTACGATTCCCGCTTACGGCCAACATCCAGTGACGAAAATCTGAACCCGTCGCGGGACTCCCCCTTGGTCGACTCAGCCTTAAAACGCGTACCCGGTGCGGCGCGCACACATTAGCACCGGGGAGACAAAGGCGGCCGGGCGTGGTTGTTGTTAGCCACCCATGAAACCCCTCGTGCGCCGTAGCCGGCCCACACCGCTGCTGCTCGCTGGAACACCAAGGGATCACGACCTTTGGCGTGGCAACAACGTAACACGACACACTTTAATGTCAGACCCGTTCTTTTGTGTTAATCTTCGAGCCGTGCGGCTCGCTGCGTTGGTATTTGACCATACTTCACTACGCTGGTCAGTGGTGGGGTGGGGGTCGATAGAGTACGGTACAACGTGTGTGCAGTTATTGCATGCGCACACGACATGGTCGATAAAGTGACAGTACTCACAACGAAGGGCTTTGGCAGCAGGGGTGGCTTGGCTAAGAGACCTCAGCAGTGAATTGTGTTGGGGCAACAGCAACGATTGGAGCTATTCTGATGTTGCCTTACTTATGATGGCTCTTTCTTTGTAAAGACAACAACACAGAGAGACCACGATAATTTGGCTGTCAAACTCCCCTGCCCCAGTGAATTATAAGGCCTCAATTGTGAGGCCTTGTTCAAGTTTATGAATTTGGTATAGCGATGTGAGCCATTCGGCTCTTGAATCAGGTGAAACCGCAACAAACAAAAACAAGAAAAATCTTAAAGTGACTTTGTGACTAAGTGCAAACATAAAATCCAAGAAAAGACAGCAAAATATTGCAGAAAAAACACCGTACACCAACACTGTGCAAAAATCCCAGTGGGTCAAAACAACAACCACAAGACAACTTAGATTAAGGCCATCAGTCCAACTCTGTACTACAACAAACAAACATGGCCAAACCAAAAAACTTTTCGAAAATCACCAAAATAAAGCCATAAAGCGATGTAACAGTGATCATAGGAACTGTGACCGAATTTTCACAATTAACGACGTGAACAACATGTACCACCAAACCCTGCAGCTGCATGAGTCACTTAATATTCACAAACCCTCAGCGAGCTTTAAGTTATTAAATCTGCCCTGCCAGGGCAACAGACATTGTTATTATTTAGATTACCAGCTTGTTTGTAAGTCATTGGACGGAAGATGAAATATTATAGATGGATATTTACGTTTTTTTGTGAGATTCAGCCGATTATGATTATTCATGAAGGGGGAGGGGCCTCTTTGGCAGTTACGTCACGCACGGATGTTGCAAGGAGCCGCGTAGATTTTTTTTACCGTCACTTTCTGTAAAGAAACGTCTGCGTAGATTTATTTATTTATTTGAATAACTTTCAATGAATAAACGTCAAATTTAAAGCAAATTTGCGTAAACTTTTTGTATTTCCGTTCGACCTTCTGCTGGGAGTGTGAAAATCAACCCGCTCATGAATATTAATGAGGGGGGGTAGGCCTCATGTGGAGTGACGTCACGCGGGGTGGGCCTAATGTGGAGTGACGTCACGCGGGGGGGTGGGCCTCATGAGGAGTGACGTCACGCGGGGGGCCTAATGTGGAGTGTCGTCACGCGGGGGGGGTGGGCCTCATGTGGAGTGACGTCACGCGTGGGACACATTCCCGGCTCCCAGCTCACTCTCACTCGCTCTGCCACCAACAACCCCGAACCCCTTCCGGCCCCCGCCCTCAACCCTTTCCGGCGTGGCCCCCGCTCTCTTTTCCGGCCCCCGCCCTCCCCTTCGCTGCGCCCCTCCCACCCTGAACACGTGGAGGGGACGCCACACACATCCAGTAGCCCCCCCCTCCCCTTAGCTGGTGTTGCTTCCCTACAGCGATATATTTTACTGGTAGGAACCTCCTGGTTACACCAGCCCATAAGGGATTATTGTGTCCGTCCGTCGTGCATCCAAAATGGGAGGGGTGGGGCTGGGTGGGGAGGGGTGGGGCTGGGTGGGTGGGGAGGGTGGGGCTGGGTGGGGGGTGGGAGGGGTGGGGCTGGGTGGGGTGGGGCTGGTCACCCCGTGGTGCCCTTATAAAACTCAACGTTTAACCTACTCACGCCGGCTTGTGCCCGCCCTCACAGTCGGGCATATTTGCTGAATACACCACGCCGCCGTTGACCCTGGCCATTGACGGAGCAACCCAACGTTCCTACCAGCTCCTTCCGCAGGAATGTGTTTTATGATGCTACATTAGTACTATTTGCGACCTTCGGCCAGGAAAATCACGAAAAAATTGCACACGAACGACGCATTCACGCAAGCACCCTATGCTCCGTTTTGAAGTTTCAAAATTAAACATCTTTGAATTGTATTATGTTTTAGATAGAGTAATTGTATTTCTTCATTAAAAGCTTATATCATTTTACATCTGGAAGACTTCACTGAAAACGACATTTCGTGTGAATTTTCTCTCGTCGTTAAGCAGATGGCCTTGCTGGGGGTTCGGTTCGATGCGGACTTTCACCTGGTTGGGATTGTGGGATCTAGATAAGGCGACACAGAGCTACTGGCCGTGCGAGAAGACCGCCGTCTGCAGATCGATTCCAACGTGATCGAACGTCTGTCCCTGCGTCTCCGTAGTTCATGCAGGGGGCGCGTAGGTTTGCAGCGCCCCCTGCATGAAAACGACGGAAACTGCAGCGTTCATCAAAGATAAAGTTGTGCGCTTATATAAGAGTATTTGTTTATTTTGCTGCTATCAATTTCCACGTGGTAGAGCCACTTTGTATTTGTGACCAGGTCGCTTCTCAAAAAGAAGCTAATAGCTCAGTTGTATCTTGACTTAAAGCTTTCGTGACTGCAGGAATTCATATTCTTGGGTCTTTCGGTAAAGTCACATAGATAGGTTCAAAGAAAATATTATTTAAAATATATAAAGTATTGTTATTTTTTGTTATTTTCTTTGAACCTATCTACGTGACTTTACCGAAAGACCCAAGGATATAGCTAAGTTTTCTTCACCTAGTAATATAACATTTTAGTTTTATTTGTATATATTTGCACTCCGAACATATTTTTGGTATATTTAATTGTTGTGATTTTCTGACCCGCTCCTACTGGATATATGTGAAATAGAGCTTTATAGCTCATCGGATTCCTCCAGTATAAATAATTATTCTGATTCTTGATGATGTTATTACGGCTGCAGCACACTAGGTGACGTTATTTTCGTGGCTCAGAGCGCAGACCCAGCGAAACAGCAGGACTTTTTCTTAATCATCATCACCGCCAACCATGCTCATTCCACTGCTGGTATGAAGCCCTCCCAAAGCTATTGCCACCTCTCAAGATCAACTTTCTTACTACGGTTGAAACTCCCCTTATCCGCGGACACTATTACCCCCCCCCCCCCCGCAAGTCGTATTGTTTGTGGCCACAACAGAGTTGGCGAAAAATCCTTTGACCCAAAAAACGTAGTATTTTTCCTATTTTTTGTGGGATTTACCCAGAAGTGGTGGCACATGCATGCCAGTACTGCACTGTGTCCGCGTTTCACTGCAGATGAGTGAGTCAGAAGCTGTCTCCTGGAAGCACGATAGTCGTACTGTTAATCACGTGATTTTTGTGGATAAAATGAGTCACCTGGAAGCAGTGTTAAAGTCGTCCTATTGTCCAGAATTATCTGCTGAAATATGCACGGACATGGGGAGTTAATCTCGTGAAAAGAAGCGTACAATAGGAACTACAAATATAACCCAAACCCCCATACTGAGTGGGAATAAGAAGAATATATCTCTACTGTGTGAAAGATGTGATTTGTATGCTGATTTAGAGCCATTGCCTAAAACATCACCAATTGCACACGTGTTATTTTCTTTTAAGGCAGTGTTTTCGACAAATGAACGTGTTGGGTTATTTTGTGTTCCTTGCGCTGGTGCACCGCTGTCAACGGCATCACCAAATAATTGTATTAAATATGCGATTTTTGTTTTGGTTTTCAGTGACCCGCAGAAGGTGAATGGTGATCGCCAAGTGGTCAGTGACCCTTTATTGTGTTTAAATAATAATCGATCATCTACGGCTTTGATCCACTGCTACAATAAACACCTCCTCACATAAGCGTCGCTTGTGGGTGTTTTGTCTGACAATGTCACCACGTTGACAACGGTTCCACCTGAAGACGGAAGCTTGTGTTGCCTCCGAAATGTCGTGATTTAATGTAGTTGTTTATTTATTTATTTTTTACCTACGTGACTTTACTGAAAAAGCACACAAGCAAGGAAAGCTTTTGCCATAGTTATAGTTAACGAGCGCTGCCCTTTATCTCAATTGGCCACTGTCTTCTCTGCTGTAATGCTAATGGACATGATTGCACACAGTTGAAACAAACAAGAAACATCTCCATTGTTCAAACTTCTTGCAGGAGTTGTCAAGAAGCACACATCACATCAACAGTTATCCAGTGCAATTGTTTACAGCCCATTTGTCAATCTATTTCTGGATGAAGGCCTCCGCATTCCGTGTCGTCCATGGGGATTGTTTGACCATACTTCACCACGCTGGTTACTATGGGTTGGTGAAGGGGGAATAAGCCAGGAGCTTTTTCAGATATCACTCGTCACATTATTTGTGAACCACTGTGCTTTAAAACATCAAGGATGATGATGATAACCTACAAACCTAGCACGTTACATCCGAATGCATTTCTACTTTCTCATTTGAACATTGAACTCAGAAACAATCACTTTCCCGTTTCCTTACACCACAAGTCAAACAAAAATCCCCTCTGTCCTTTCCTGAGAGTTTAAAATCCTTAAAGCAACACATTTTTAACATACAAAGAGGATAGATAACTTTACCTTTAGGTGCTGAAACAGGAGGCAGCTGTTCATAGCTTGAAAAGCTACTTTAATATATACTCTTGTTGTGTGTCAGCTCTATGCAGCCCAGCACCGAGTGTGCACAAATGGTTAATGAGTAATACATTTGTGTTGATAAAATATCAAAGTTCAAGCGGATTTTTTTCCAGACTAAGCATGTTTAAGGCAGTGCCCAAAGCGAGGTGATGTGTAACCCTGTATGTGTCCGGGAAATTATCACCAGACAGTGCAGACACTACCCAGGCAGCTTTTGCACGTGAGTTGCCCTGAAAACATCATATTTATTTCTGATTATTTTTGACCACATGAGGGTTCTAAAATATTTCAACTATTCTATCAAAAATGAAAATTAGAAATCACTCCAATATAACAATCCTGATCAAATAACCACGAAAGTGGCCAATATTTCGTACTTCTGATTAGCACGGTAGGCTACGTACGGTGTGAAATAAGTTCAACATACATAGAATTTTGTTAGATTTCAGAAACCTATCAGGATTGAGCCTGGCCAGTACAGTACTTGCATGAGTGACTGCCTGTGAACACGAGGTGTTTGTAGGCATGAACTGCAAGATGGGCCGGAGATGGCAGCACAGTAATGGATTATAGAATATATATTTGCGGGGCTTTGAGGCTTACTTATTGTATGTGCGGGTTTTCTCCAGTTACTCTAGTTTCTCCCACATACCAAACACTAATTCATGGAATTTGCTAAATATTCAAATGCAGCACCGTCCTAAATTGAAGTCTAGAGATTCAATGAGAGTTTCCTGTGTACAGAGCCTTTAAAAAATATATAATTACTTTTCTCTGCCAACATTTTCTGCCAGCTTGCTACACAACAGCTGTTCTAACACTCCAGAAAAAGGGTGTATTTATTTTTAACTTTAACTTATTTTTGGACACAAGGTACACTAGCTGGGTCAACTACCGCAACAGATATAGCGGTAAGTGTCAGCCTGGCCAGGCAACAGCAGCCAAAACCCTTTAGCGCCGCACAACTCGGAACATATTTTAAGCAGCAATTTGCTAGCCAAGCTCCTTGCACTAATTTTGCGATGTATGTTTTTCGAATACATCCAGTGGCCGAAATGGCAATGTAGAAGGCCCGATATGAAACCTCTTATTGCTGCAGCAGCCCATGTCAACTGCGGCTCCTCCTCTACGTATTTTTGCACACAGCGTTGGTGTACGGTGCCTTTTCTGCAAGATTTTGCTGTCTTTTCTTGGATTTTCTGTTTGCACATAGTCACATAGTCACTTTAAGGTGTTTTCTTGTTCATGTTTTTGTTTTTTGTTTGGTGCGGTTGCACCCGATTCAAGAGCCGAATGGCTCACAGGGCTATACCAAATAAATGAAACTGAAAACTGAAGCTACGGAAACATTGCACTGTAGTACAGACATGGGAACCGTTCTGCAAAGTGCCGGTGTAGATGTTTGGTATTCTGAGAAGTGCCGGTATGGAATACCATCATATAACAGATCATTTTGACCACTGAATAAATATATCCCAACCAAGGATTACATTACGTAGTCACTACTCCTTAACTAGTTTTTTTTTTTCCCAAACACACAGGGTGATCCATTAATAGACATCCCACTCAAAAATAGTAGGGAGAAATTTACCGACGTTTCGCTCGATGGGCTGGGGAGCTTCTTCGGGAATTGAAAGCGTGTTTCTGAAGAAGCCGCCGGCACGTGGAGCAAAACGTCGGACATCACGCCAGCACACGCACCACGAAAAAACATCGCCAAGCTATACATTACAGCACAACCGTGAATACCAATGAAGTTGTCCCATACGTGCTATTGAATGGTGGGACCTGGAGTGTCGTTGCTTTTCCAATACTGCAGTGGGTTGTCTCCACTCAATGTTCCGTTGTGGTGGGGTCTGTTCAGGCGCACCTCGCCCTGTGCCACTGAACAAATTGTCCTCACGTCATTTGACTTATAAGTAGTATTTCCGTCGGCATTCTTCATTCCACTCCGCCTATAACGTCAGCACAGGTATGCAAGTGTTTATTTAAGCACCGCCAGGCATGTACGCGAGCAAGGTACACATCAAGAATGTTTTTTTTTCCGATAAATATTAAATTCACTGCAATATCAACGTGGTTGAGAGGGGGTGGGGAGGAAGGCGAAGTTGTTTGTCCACTCGGCAATGAACCTGCTGGCTGGAGGTTTAATTCCAGCTCACGGCATGTGACGAGTGAGATGGTAACATGTCCTGCCTCATGAACTCCGGTCATCCTCGCAGCGGCCTTTGGCTGGCCACTGAACAAAGATGGTCACTGCATCGCACGCTTTCGGATGTACTTCTACGGCCGTCTGGAACGCTTTTCCTTCCAATATTAGGAAGCCACTGGAGCTATGCACTTTAAATCATCTCGAATAAAAACTAATTTCTTTAAAATGTGTGCATAGTTTGGTATCCTTCTCCCACACCTCTGATTAGCGCGGCTGGCTATGTACGGTACGAAAGAAGTTCAACATACAGGGACTCCTCTATTTAGGTAATTCGACTTACGTACTTTCAGAGATACGAACAAACCTGTATGTATGTCCAGTTGCCTGTTCAACCGCCGTGCAATAGATGGCGGTGGTGGCATTTACATATGCAGAACGTAAAGAACCAGTGGCGTCTGCATCTACAGGAGATTATACAACTTTTAAAGCCATTCCCCGTGTTTAGTGTACACGCCGTGCAACATGTTTGGAATCGACAGGAGTAAGGTTGGACTGACAAACAAATAGACTTACGAACATACTTCTGGAACCTAACTTGTTCGTAAGTAGAGGCGTCCCTGTACATACGTACATACATTCCCATTCATTTCCCTTCACAACCCCACCGTGACCAGCTTGGTGAAGTATGGTGGGGGAAAAAACCTCACAACCGACACCGCTTGGAGAGGCCTTCATCCAGAATTAGATTCACAAAGAGATGAAAATTTTTATTTGGTGAAGAATGGTCAAACAATCCTCCTGACTGACATAGAATGGAGATGCCTTTGCCCAACAGTTGATTAACAAAGGTATGTAAATATAGAAGCATACATTGCATTTTGCGTCTCGAAAATTAGAAGATGTTTTGGCCTTGATCCAAAAAGTAGTTGTGCGTTCCTGACAATGGCCTTGAAGTGGGAGGGAAAAATGTGTTTTGCATCACTGCCCAGTGCAAATATTACTGATGTCATATCCACCTTTCCCTGAGGCAACCAAACTATTAATCATTGCTTCTTGACATTGCGATTGATGTATACTATAAAAATAGGATTTCCTCATTCTGAGATTAAAACAGGCTCTTCGCGTCTCACATTAATATACAGAATCTGTAAAATCCAATGAATAGAGTTGGCACGTATTTCTCGGAAATGTATGAATATTGTTTTTTTTTTAACCTGACTTCATCGCCTGTACTAGAAATCATGTAAATGGTAAATCGGTGTAGGTGTAGAGGGGTATGTAATTCAAATGCGTAAATATTTTTTCATATCTTACTTTGCTTACCTAAGTTTGTAATGTTGGGGCAAAATGTGAACTCTATAAACGGTGGGTAATGTATTGTTACTACATCACATTTTGAGATTGCAAAAAAATACCCTGAAAATAGACAAACATACAAGTACATATTGTTGCATTTCATTAAATACAATGAGTAACTCTTGATTTGAAGCTTTCGTGACTGCAGGAATCCATACTCTTTTGTCCTTTCGGTAAAATCATGTAGGTAGAAAAATAAAATAAAACAAAAAGAATAAATCATGACGTTTCGATCGCAACACAAGCGGTCCTCCTCAGGCGGAAAAAATAATCCAGCAGTGGAACTGCTGAACCAGCGAGAGAGCTGCTACAACAAGGCTTTATATATGTGGCGATGGGCATCGCCACATATATATAACCTTGTTGTAACAGCTCTAGATTTGAAGCTTTCGTGACTGCAACGATTCATACTCTTAGTTTTTTTTCGGTAAAGTCACGTAGGGAAAAATAAATAATCAAGAAATAAATAATAATAAAAATAAAAGTCATAATAGATTATTATTTGATTTCTATTTATTTATTAGAAATGTATCTCCATTATTTATTTATTTATTTATTTCCCCCCTTTTTTATTTTTACCTACGTGACTTTACCGAAAAAACCTAAGAGTATGTAACAGCTATCTCGCTGGTTTAGCAGTTCCACTGCTGGATTATTTTTTCTGCTTGAGGACGACAGATTGCGTTGCAATCGAAACGTCGTGATATATTATTTTTATATTCTAAGGTTTTCGGTAAAGTCACGTAGGTAAAAAATTTAAATGAATAAAAGTAAAATAAAAAATAAAATAAAAATCACGACGTTTCGGAGGCAACACAAGCTTCCGTCTTCAGGTGGAACCGAAACGTCGTGATTTTTATTTTATTTTTTATTTTACTTTTATTCATTTAAATTGTTCACCTACGTGACTTTACCGAAAACCTTAGAATATGAATCCTTACAGTCACGAAAGCTTCAAATCTGGAATATTATTTTTAGTTTTATTTAATTTTTCTACCTACGTGACTTTACCGAAAGAACCAAAGAGTACAATGAACAAGGATACATTTGCTGACACTTCTCAGTCAACCCTCTTATAATTGAATTTAAATTTGTTGTAACAATAATAAGAGTTTACCATTTCCTTGAGATAACTTCTGGTGAACCTTTATCCGTGGATATATGCAGAAAACAGGACGAATTTGCAGTGACTTATGTGTACCTACTTTTATCTGCTAAAATAAATTGATTATAGAATTAATGCACATTACTGTTTTACAAGGGACCACTTCCAGGTGACTTATCCAGAGACAAACGTGGATAATAGGATAAATGTGGCCATTTCTGGTTCACTTATCCATGCAAAATGCAGATAATCATAAATATGCATGAGCATATTTTACAACTTTCTGCGGATCAATTGTAATCACGTAACATGAGTAATAGGTTGGTGGGTAATTAAAGCTAACCTACATGGGGTGGTGTAGTGATACACGTGGTAATCATGCAAGCCCGCACATTACACGTCAAATGATCCTTAGGCTGTATTGCATAAATCCAAGACCGAGCCTCTGCGAATTATGACGGCATAAATTTAAAATTCTTATGTTTCAGTGGAAACATATTCAGAGGCAAACTAAGAGCTATATTATGTTTCTTGGGATTTAGTGACAGTGTACAACACTGTAATGTACTTCAATCCATGATAAGAAGATTTCCAGTGAATGTGGACACGCACAGATACATGGTTAGACACTGTATACTGTGGCCGCTGGCATTGTTTTGTGGTGACAACTATACCAGAGAACGGCAAAGCTCACCAGCTAGCATAGTGCTGACTTTGCAGCATTGCAAAAAGCCGTTCGGTAGGCAAGTGACTAGTTTGGCCACCCAAGGGAGTTTTGTGTGTGTTTTTTTATTGTTTCTTTTATTTACCATGCATCGCACGGTGAAGAAAGACTGAACCAGACGAATCCCCTCATTCCACAGTGGCCACGTGCAGTGGATAAGCTCTTCAACTGCTAATAGAGGGCCTTGGCTTCACCACATACTGTTGGACTATTAGAAATAATTTAGCATTTCATAATTTTAGCCACGAAATAAATGTATTTATATTTTACTTGGGGAACACGAACGCGTTAAAATTGTGGAGGAAAAAACGAGAAGCTAAAATAATTACACTTTCACCTGATTCAAGCATCAAGAGTTTTCTTTGGTCTCCATCGCACGCACCCAGGACAGATAGACGGCAACTCAATGCTGATTGGCAAGATACGCAAGCTTGAGCAACTAAGGCTGTGTAAGAACATCCTTGGTGGACCAGGCTTGAGTAACATGGCCTTCGGGGACGAGGGACCATGTAAAACAGCCTCATTCAGGTCTAGATGCTATGTTTGAGCGAGGTGTGTCAGAGCACAGCGGGAATAGCTCAGCCAATGTTTCCCCACAGAGGCTGGTGGACAGGCACTGTGAGGGCCACCATCTGCCTGGAAGACATCAGGGTGTGGTGACATCATTGGGAGTACGGCAGTTGACAGATGTGATGAGCATGGTTTTTCGGGGCCCATCGAATTAAATAAAGTTGTGAGGGGGGCCTGTGCGGGGAGCGGCAGCGTAGCGGTTAGCGCGCTGCGTTACGAAGCCGGCGACCCGGGTTCGATCCCCGCTCATGGTTAATACCAGTGACGATTATCTAAACCGGTCATGGGCCTCTTCTCGGTCGACTCAGCCTCAAATGAGTGCCTGGTGTGTAAAAACATCACCACTGGGGAGACAAAGGCGGTCTGGCGTGGTGCTGGCCACCCACCCCCTCGTGTGCCGTGCCGGCCTTCATAGGTGCTTGCTAACAGCACTTGCCCCAACGGTCTGTTAAGACTATACGGGGGATCTTTGTCTTTGGGGCCCATCGAATGAAATAAATAGTTGTGAGGCCGGCCTGTGTGGTGCCATGTCTAGTTGTGAGCCTCTGACAACCTCACCCAATAAGTTGCGGCTTACAAATCAAGGTCACCCAACCCAGTTGCCACCATCGATACAATCATTAACGTCATATCGTCGTCGTCGTCGTCGTCATCGTGAACACCATCATTCAACGTAAGCATTACCATTGTTACTCATCGTCACCATCATCATCGTCAATTTGCACCATCCTGTCCTTTACTTTGTTATACACGAGAGTACAGTGGAACCCGTTGAGGTCACACGCTGTGACTCAATTCGAGTGTAAAGGAACAACATCCTGCCTGAATGCGTAATGCAATTCAGCCGTGCCGAACGAATGACGCAGTCGAATGTTACATCTCATTTGTACCTCAGCTTAATACTGATAGGAACCTCCTGGTTACACCAGCCCACAGGGGATTATTGTGTCCGTCGGGCATGGAGGGGCTGGGTGGGGAGGGTGGGGAGGGGCTGGGTGGGGAGGGTGGGGCTGGGTGGGGGGTGGGAGGGGTGGGGCTGGGTGGGGAGGGGCTGGTCACCCCGTGGTGCCCTTATAAAACTCAACGTTTAACCAACTCACGCCGGCTGGTGCCCGCCCTCACAGTCGGTCATATTTGCGGAATACACCACGCCGCCGTTGACCCTGGTCATTGACCGAGCAACCCAACGTTCCTACCAGCTCCCTCCGCAGGAATGTGTTCGTCCGATGACGCTGGTTGATGTAATTATTAGCGAAACGTCGTACTACCCAAATTGTAAATGTTGTGGGTTTACTTCAACACACCGGTGGGCTGAATTAGTAAACTAATTGGCGCGTTGTTTCCGTGACAAACCTGACTGGCCGTGTCGGGTGGTGGAGGGTTACGACACATTTATACTTACGCGATCTAACCCAAAAACCTTTATTATGAGTCATTTGTACCTCCCGGATAACACATATTTATTTACAGCGCCCTGTCAATCCACTGCTGGATGATGAGGGCCTCCCCGACCATACTTCGCTCACACACTCGTCATTGCCAGTTGGTGAAGGCGGAGGGCACGCCACTGGTTTAGATAACATCACTCGCCACTGATGCGAGCTGCGGCCGGCAATCCAACTCAATCACATAAAACCATTTTATTGTGATGTGAAAAAGGGCCATTGGCACACTACCCCACATCCTGGATAAAGATAATCATGTATAAGTACCGTAGCAAAGCGTACGGTGTTTCATTCTCAAATTCGAGTCGCGTAACCAAATGAACAATCAGGACCTAACACCGCAACAATACATCAGGTGGATATAAAATGTTCAACATTACGTAATGAAACTAATTGAGGAATAAGAATGACAGGATTCAGAGAAGCACGCCTGCGTGACGAGCAATGCGCACATGGGTGCCACCCACGCGGCGCTGTCTGCGTGGCTACGGTCCAGGTAGGCGGTGAACTCTGACCCCGGATTGCGTCAACGCAGATGACACGAGGCGACAGTGGGAACGCACACGCCGAGACGACGCCAACCCTCAGGGTTCCTCCTGATAAAGCCCCCTGAGTGAGCCCCCTTTCTCAGGGGCTCCTCATGGTAAAGTCCCCAAGTGAGCCCCATTCCTTGGGGTCCCTCCTGGCAAAGTCCCCTCAGTGAGCCCGCCCTTTCTAAAGGTCCCTCCTGGCAGAGCCCCCCACGCGAGCCCCCCATTCTATCCCCAAGTAGTAGCAGCAGTAGCGGCCGATCTGATGTATCCACGAGGCCTGTGGCCACCCTCTCGGCCTCCTCCTGCACCCCCTCACTGCTGTCCCACAGAGACCCTTGGCGGCCCGGGTCAACCAAGGCGAAGCGAGAGGCCACGTGCCCCAATTTCCATCGTCGGCGCCCACCATGACATGCAGGTAGGTCTTGGTTGCCTGCGGTAGCCCTAGGGTTGAGACGCAAAGGCATCCATCCCATTGGCACACTGGTGACGTGAGCAGGTGATTCATTTTGATGTCGAATCAACGGCAATGAGAGCGATGGGAAAGCGGGAGGTGACGTTTGGTCCATAGGCTTGTTGCCAGACCTGTTGGGCGTGGATCTCATGGCTGGTAAACCTCAGGCGGAGTTCCCAGCCCACGTACACGGCAGCCAGGGCACCGTCCCTGGCACGCAACCAGTTAGCGAGGAGCGTGGGGGGTGGGGGACGCATACCTGTCAACCCATACGCTTTAACCCATATTCTTGTACAGAGGAATTTAGTTTTCAGGTCCATACGGCGTACAACCGTTTCAATATGAGTAACAAAACGTGGTTTCGTCTACTGTATTTGTGTTTCTCCCTTGTGATTTGACTTTTGTAGGATGAACGTTGAGATGTATAAGGGCACGGGGTGATCAATAAGGTCTGAATTGGTCTGTAATAATCTCGGCACTGATAATGGGTTGACAGCCACGGGAACGCTGCCCTCACGCAGACTTTGCTTTAGGAGAATGGAACGCATTGGACTTGCCATGCGAACCAACACCCGTGGCCCTTTCTGAAAAGCAAACTATCCTCGAGGAATCAGGGTCAGCGTGTCCGCCTGTGCTCCAGTGAAACCTCAGCAGCTGAGAATATTGTGTTGAGTTTATTGTCCTTCCCCGCACCTCTCCGATGAACACGGGTAGCTACGTGCGGTGCGAAATAAGTTCAACACGCACAGATGTCATCATGTTTTCTTGTTCATGTTTTTGCACCCGATTCA
>CM025617.2:7354169-7373243 GCA_014621495.2 Entosphenus tridentatus
TGTCTCCCCGACAGACCTGGTCTTCACCTGAGGACGGCTGCTTGCGTTGTGGCCGAAACGTCGTGAGAATTATTTTATTATTTCCATTCTACGTGACTTTACCGAAAGAACCAAGAAGATGAATCCCCTGTACAGCCTTAACAGACCATTGGAGCAAGGGCTGTGAGCGAGCGCCTCTAAGCTCGGCACGGCGCATGACGGGTGGGTGTGGCCAGCTGCACGCTCGGTCAGCCGCCTTTGTCTTTCTTGTGGCGATTTATACACGTGGCACCAGGTAATAGTTCAGATAATCGTCAGTTTTTGGTGGCCATGAGCGGAAATCGAATTCGGGTCGCCGAACAGCGCATCGCGGTAACGACTACATTACCACTTCCCACAATATACTGTCTCGACTGTTCACAAAAAAACAAAGACACGCAACAACCACGTTTTTTTCTGTCAAAGCACATTTTAAAATGTTTAGTGTTCAGTGAAGTACGTTTTTACACGCTTTTATTGAACTCACTCCGTCTGTTGTCTATCCTCAAAATATATTGTAACTATTTTTACCCACTTCCCAATGTGCTATCGACTGCAAACTTGGTATACTTATGTCATACTGATGACAAGACTATATTCTATTATTAAAAATAAATATTTTTAAACATTTTACACGCTTTTATTTAACTCACTGTCTGTTGTATCCTCAAATCTTGTAACTCAATTTCAACCATCTTCCCAATGTCGTATCGCCTGTAAACTTGGTATAGCTATATACTACTGATGACAATACTATAGTCTATCATTAAAATATATTATTAAACATTTTACACGCTTTTATTTAACTGTCTGTTGTCGTATCCTCAAATCTTGTAAATACATTTTAGCCGTCTTCCCAATGCCGTATCGACTGCAAACTTGGTATAGTTGTCATACTGATGACAATATCAACCTTTTTACGGGTCTAATTGTCCACGCTCAACTCACGTTGCTTGCAAATCACCACGGCCCCTTACGTTATGGCAAGCTGCGGGCCCACTTCCTGGAGTCGTGGAGTTCTTCCATTACTCGTAAGGTACATTTCATTAAAGCGTGTTTTTTGTAAGTTTTTAAAATATTTTATTAACCTCAAGACAACCGTTGTGTTTACAAAAAGCACGCTTGTATTAAACGTTGCAAAATTCACTGTAGAGTAAAAATGTAAGATGTTTATTTTGCGGTATGCCATACATAACAATTATTCGTATGTGACGAACGTTACGAACTTTATTAAGTAGAAAATGACATAATACAGCATTTAAGGGAAACCCCCATTGTTTTAGAGGTTTGGGAAAACAAATCATAAATGTTAACTAATTTCACATTTAAATATAATTCAATGTACTTATCTATTTTTTCAGAAAGGAGAAACATTTAAAGTTTGGTTTGAGTACATCCACTTTTTTGCTCGAAATATCTAAATATGGTCATGTTCGTGAATTATTCAATTGTGTATATAAATTGTGTAATTGGGGATCAGTCTAAGAGAGCATTATGTATAGTTGTGTAAGTTAAAGACACCTGGGCATATGATGTTGCTTTCAAGGTGCTCAAGATTTTATTTAAACTTCACAATGCAGCATACAAACCCAGCAAATAAGTGACTTCCAAAGAGCGCTGCATCTGGTGTATCGAACAGCAATATTGTTTATACAATTACGACCTATCAATACATTTAATATTTTACACAACTGTCTAGAGCCTTCTGATACATCTCTGTAGTGGCTAACTTTCACCCTGCATTTTAGGATGGACGTCACGTGCAGGTGACTTTCCCAGTTGCGTGATGTCAAGTTTCCACTGCTGTACACGTATCTTGAAGAGTTTGTATTTTCCTTCACAACACCATTAGGCTCTTGCAGTCCTCGTAAATGCAGGCATGACTTTCACGAAAATTTCCCAGCCTGAGGAGGTGGTCCCAGGAATCCTCCAGCTTGCTTGGTGGCAGCACGCGAAGGAGCCAGTCCCAACAGCTTCTGGATATTCTGGCGGTGAGAAGTGCAAGCATTACCCCCATCATCATCATCATCATTAGCCAAAACTCATTAAAATTAGCAATATAGTAAAACCTTTGATTGCGAGTAACTTGGTCTGCGAGTGTTTTGCAAGACGAGCAAATTTCTTAAATATAAATTTAATAAACGAGCGAGGTCTTGCAATACGAGTAGTACGTACAGTATACGCTTTGTCTGCCGAGCGTCACGTGATCACAACTGATATACGAGTGCTTTGATAAACGAGTGCTTTGGATTACAAACACGTTTCCGGAACGAATTATGCTCGCAATCCAAGGTTTTACTGTACTGGCAAATTAAATAGAAAGGCGTATATTCATTTTCTGCATATGCATGCAATACTGCCACCTTGTGTATATATGTAGAGTGCAAACAATCACAGTGGATGAACCAAACAGAAACAGGCAATGTCTTTGCATGATAAATAATTGAGCCCTTAGTCAATCCACTACTGAATGAAGACCTTCCCATGCTTTTTAACCATTTCGGGCGTTTCACTAAACTTCACCCGGCTGGTCAATATAAACAGTTGAGCACCACTTCACTGGTCAACCACTGTCCACCAACACCAACGAACGGGCTGTCAAGGAGAACCGGTCCGTTTCGGGAAACAGGAAGGGACTCTAATTACATGGCAAGTGTGGCAACTTTTATTTTAATACACCGAAAAAACTTCCCCGTACGAATGTTTCATTCTGATGCCATTTGCATGGGGGACTGCGTTCAACAAATGTTTAGAGCCACGAGTGTCATGCTGCGATACCATTCCCTAATCGTGAATGGGGCCGTCCATAAATGACGTCACGCACCGGGGGAGGGGGGGTTAGACATTTGTGACGATGTGTGACGAGGGGGGGGGGGGTGAGAAATGTGACATCACGTAAAAATGCGCAACTTGAAATAATTATAGAATTGTTATAACAACACTCCTACAACATCAGAGTGCAGCGCCACATTAAATACGCACTACAATGACAATAGTTTAAAGCGATTTGAAGCATGTTTTATTTTCAAAATGGAAATATGGTTTGGGGGGGGGTAAAGCTTTGTGACGTCATATTTGAGGGGGGGTCTGACTTTTTGTGATGCCGTGTGACGAGGGGGGGGGGTCAAAAATCGTCCAAAATCACGTGACGTCATTTATGGACGGCCCCCAATGGCAAAACGAATGTCTTTTATATTGTTGCGAAAGGAGCTACAGGTGGCCAATTCCACCTGCAGCTGTTGTGGAGACGCCGAGGTGAAAGCAGCGCATGAGTCAAGGTCCACGAATTGCTTCTCATCAAAATTAATTGTTTCTCATAAAAACGGGAAACAATTAAATTTGGAAAAGTATAAGTTACTCAACTTACACGAAGGAAAATGTACCCCGAGCTGAGGAACGTCTCAAACATCTTCATGTAAACACAGCGTAGGTGTAATATGATGCAACGTTATTTTAAATGGAAGGCCTCCCCTCCAGTAATAAGCCAGAATGAAGTGAATATGACGTAGCGCATTACCAGATTCTAATAACGGCAAAGAGGATAATGGGGTCTGTCCCAGTGACTCGTTATGAGAGTGCTGCTCTCCTTCCCACACGACCGCAGTCCACATTGAAAAAAATGAGAGCTTTGAGGGCTGAAGCTCTGGTTGGGGAGGTCACTACACAATTTATTTCAACCAAGAGGCACATTTGGGCTAAGGAATACAACACAGGTAACAGGTACGAGTAACTGGTAAACTTTGTCCGCTTTCTCGTGTCTCCATTTGATTTTGGTGACTGTCTTCCGAAAATATTGAAATATATATTTATTGAAAACGTGATGTGTTTGAATTGCGCGCCAACTTCTATACACACTTAAGTTTCAAAATAATAATGGGGGGGGAGGCAAGTAAAAAATTGCGGGTTAATATCGGTTTTTAAAAACCGACGCCACACGTGGATACCCTTGAAAGCCTCAAAGTGAAAACTTTCACGGGGTAGGAGTTAAAAAAATAAGTCCAAAATGTTTACTCCACTAATTTTGGAGGACTCAAAAAGATCCAATTTTAGTTTTCAGATCTTGTAATCTCATCCTTCAAAACCTCCAAATATACAACTTACATCAGCCTGATTAAAAAAACTAATAGTTTTAAAACCTTCAAAGGCGTGAACAGATACACCAAGAGTGGAGAGGCATTCACACTAACACGTGCAGGGTGAGGGTGGGTACATTATATGAACCTGGCGGATGGACATGGTGCAGAGGATGTAGAGGAAGATGAAAGAGCAGTCCGTGTAGTCCTCTCCCAAGAGGTTTCGGTGGGAGAGTCCCTGTAGCCACGAGAATGGCACGAACGGGAGCTTGGCCACGACGCGGCCCTCAAAGCTGCGCTCAAACAAAGACAAAGATCCCCCCTTTAGCCTGTAACAGACTGCTGGGGCAAGTGCTGTTAGCGAGCACCTATGGGGGCCAGCACGGCACATGAGGGGGTGGTTGGCCAGCACCACACCCGGCCGGCCACCTTTGTCCCCCAAGTAGCAATGTTTACACATTGCACCAGGTACTCATTTGAGGCTGAGTCGACCTAGGGGAGGCCCAGGACCGGTTCAGAAAATCGTCACTAGTGTTGGCCGTGAGCAGGAATCGAATTTGGGTTGCTGGGCATGCACTAACCAGTACACTACCGCTCCCCACAAAGCTGCGCTCACACACACGCACATGTGAAAGTGAAAGACACAAAGGGCCTCCAACCACCATAGCTACAATTGAAATACGTGTCAATTTTCTACGAAACTAAAAACGACAGGGCAAAACTGCTAAGGCCTGTAGGTGAGAATAGCATGGTTGGCTACATAGGGTGCGAAAGAAGTTCAACACACATAGATTCACACTTTGGTGAGGAGCCCTATAAGCCTGGCAGACCACTCCTTCTCAGTATAGCCAACAAGTGAAACGCACCCTTACCTTTTTTAGTATACAGACCTTCATATCTCAGTGCCCTGATATGTATTTACAACTTTTGAATAGGAAAGCCTCGCCTCTCTACCCCATACTCCTTGATGTCAGCAAGTGTTCATTTAATTAAGAGTTCCACTCAGCCATTTCTTTCAGCATGGAAACTTATGATGCCATCTTTGGGATTATCCCATGTTCATTTACAAATAAAAGTAAGTTAAAAGATGAAATCATAAATAATACAAGGGTATCCGATGCCCATAAAATAAAAAAATTAGTTCCATCTGCGTTTTTGCCATCTGAACCAAAGTTTTTCAGCAGCATTTTGTTTTAAATGCCTGTGGCCAAATCAGCCAAAATGCACATAATCTTGTAAATTCTAATAAGCTAAGCAGAGTCGAGCCTGCATTGTGCGTGGATGAAAGACCACCTGAAACAAAAAGGTTTTGGTCATAGGGCGGCAGAGCTACGTAGTGGGCAGCAGTGCAGCAAAATTTGTTAATGCTCCGACGTCTTTGTTATTTTCCTCCCCCAACCTTCACTGACCGAAGTGGTGAAGTGTGGTCAAACAGCCCTCACGACCCACACGGCACGCAGTGGATTGATGAAAGTGCCGTACACATGTGCAGTTGTTTAAACTGGAAAGCTTTGGGACCGATTTCAACTTTGAGTCTCATTGGCAGGGTGGGCCTGCTGATATTTATAGAAGCTTGAGTAACTCAAAACCACTTACATGGAGTTGAACATGCCCATGAGCGCTGTGAAGCAGAATCCAATGGCGAGCATGGACTTCATGCGAACCTGCAGGGGGGCAAACGCCTTCACGTTACGCCAGCTTTGAGCCACTTTGCAGTGTTCATCACAGCCGCTGAAAATATTCTCACCGCTTGAATTTAAAACCGTCGATTTCTAGAACCTTTTTTCGCTCACAGTTGCGATGTTTAATCGATTTAAAATCTGTCTTTGCGTACTTTTAAAATGTTTATGCGAGTATCAAGACATTAAGCTTAAAATGTACTGAAGCCACCGCAGCGGCATTTCCCTTAAGCACCGTAGGCCTGTTTGATAGTTTGCAGTGTAGCAGCCAGTAATGTTGACCTAAAAATAGAGTCTGTTCTCCTGTAACACGTGTTTTTATAACACGAATTGGACATAACGTAATGAATGTATTCGAAAGCACTTTTTTATGAGGATGCAAATTGATATAATACGATCGAGTGAACAAAACTATGCCGCGCAAGTAGGAATAAGCGGTTCTACGGATGCCTCGGCGTAGCGTCACACAAGGCGGGATTGCTGTTGGATGCTGCACACGCACCTCAGTCTTTGTTCAGCCTGCGTATGCATCTCAAGTGTTATTGCGGATTGTGCTTTACCCTATGTTATATATCATTTATTATACCGCGGTGTTCTTCAGAAACGCGTTATAGGAGAACAGATTGCACTATGTTTTGTATTTACAATATACCAAACAAGGCCCGAGCCAGCTTTCACACGAGTTGCATTCTGTGTAGACACTTGCACGCTTACGTTTTCCCTTGACGCCCTAAAAAATGTCAACTTCACGGTTTCAAAAAGAGAAATGAACATTGTGCAATGCGGCCGGTGATGAATCGGGCCGATGGATTACCATGGAAAGATCCCGATTGTTGTTCTTGAGTTTCTCTTCTTCTCTTTCTGTACAACGCACCCAGGGTGAATGAACAGCTGTTTATAGAGCAGCATTCAGATGTTCTTGGAAGTACTGACCAGTGTCGCGTTCATATGGGTCACATGTTAGCACACACAGAGAGACAACTACGTGTGCATGGATGTGAAAAAGGAACCCACAGACAAAAAGCACTGGACCGACATTTTTAAATACAGATTAGGCTTGGCATGTACAGAGGGAAATGTTTGTTGTAGCTCATTTGGTTTGTCTATTGTTTTCAAAGCCAAATTTTAGGCACTTTGTGTAAGAAAAGTGCCTGCCCCATTTTTAGCCGCCTCCAATTTAAGTAAAATTAAAATTGACTTCACTTAAGGCAAACATTACTGAATAAACACATGGCTATGTTAACATGAGATGGTACTCCTCCAGAGATCAGATAAATGACATTTGGTGTACTGCATCTCTGTGCCGCTTTTATAACAAATATCCGGGTAAAAAAAACCCAACTCAGCCATATTGTTCAAGTGTAAAAAAATCTAATTACATTTTAATAAAAGCTACTTTTCCTTACTCAATCAGTAAATTTAATGTCGACATGGATCTTTGTTAAAATAAAAAAATGACAATGTTGGAAAATAAATGTTAGGTCAAACAACCGCCATGACCTCAAAGAATGGCGTGAAAAGGTCTTCCAACCGGCCGTGGCCTGACAAAGGGCCTAAGTACTTTGCACTGTGCGAGTGGTTTATAATAATTATCTAATCAGTAACCCTCGTGAGTGGCTGCCAGGCTGCCCAGTGGAGCTCTCCGATTGGTGCTCGAGATGCAAGTTGTCATACGCACCAATTTTCTTCTTCTGCTGTTTTCCCGCTGACTCCGTTATCGTCTCTTTCCGCTTCTCCACTGACAAAAAAAATGGAACAAAGTACAATCGTTGTCATGGGGTGGCGGGGTGCAGATAATGAATCAAAACCCACAGGTATTTAAACAAATAACCATCACCACCACAATACACACAATGTGATGCTTACAATTCTGATTTATTCAGTACTAAAAATGATATTCTCCCGCCTACTTTTCCCTCACTAACTTTTAGTATCTGCATTAAAATAATTTTTCCCTTCTTGCGTACGATCTCCTAATGCGCATGCCTTACTTCATGTACAGCATCTTGGGATGTGGTCGCATCTCAATTTAAATTGTATTGTAACAGTGTTGGCTTAAAAATACCTCCAGCTCTATATACTGGGGTGTACAACTTTGCCAAATATATATTTAACGGTAGACAGTCATTTTATATTCATCATCATTATTATTATGTCTGTTAATCCAGAAAAGCCTCACAAAGTTTCATGACTCGCTTTCAGTAAGCTCCTGCCAAGTTTTTGCAGTCAGGGCGTTATGATTGCAATGCATAATCATAGCCAACTTGTGGACAATTTTCTAATGTTATGGAGACACTAACACTATAATGTCCTACTTTAAACATGTTCTTTAGAATTATGTTGAACTTATTTCGCACTATACGTAGCGAACCGCACTAATCAGAGGTGCAGGGAAGGACAACAAACTAAACACAAAAAGCAGTTCTAAAGAAATTCGTTTTCAATCTAGATTTAAAAGATCATAGCTCCAGTGGCTTCCTAACATCGGTAGGAAAAGCAATCCAGACAGCCGCAAAAGTGCATCCTATGGCTCGTCAAAATCCATTGCATGGATTACCAGAGTTTGCGCGATCGTTTATGCTCCTTGTAGTGTAATTGTCATTACACCACAAATGCCCCCAGTGTGTAAACTGATGCAGTGTACGTACGGTCGTTACTCACATTTTTTACTTTGTTTCTCCACCTCTGCTTTTAGCTTCTTGTACTTCTCTGTCCTGTACACGAGGGCCCAGGTGATTCCTGCGTGGAAGAAACCATGGTGAGTCGTGTGAGCGGGTGACATGCGAGGTGTTGGTGGCGCAGCTCCGTCAGGCAATGGAATTTGTATTCATTTGACTTCGCAGAGGATTAAGCAACAACTGGTGACATTCACACACGCAATCAGACTCGAATAAAAGTTAGAATATGATATGTAATCAGTGCTACAGATACCTTCAATCTAATTTGACAGAACGTTGGCCATTTCTATAATTTTTCAACGAATCCCGTGTTAATCAATTGTCATTCCTATTATGTTTAAAAAGCTTTCCCATTAAAAACAAAGCTTATACTACGTGGGGTTATAATAAACAGGGCTTGATGGACCACTTACGATGAAACCATCAGCATGCAACAAAATGATCGTTGATCAAACATTCTATGCAAATATTTTGACATTTGTGGGAAATGTCTGAGAAAGTCTAAGTGGTTCAACAAGCCACGGTACACTGTTATTATTTGTTTTGATGTATTATTGTTTTGTATGATTACTATTTATTTTGTGCAGCATAAGAGATAGAATGGATGTGCTTGCTGCAGTTGTGAGTACTGTGTATTTCACGTGAAAAAACATAATCTGGAAACAAAAACATTCCACGGCGTGAGCGACAAAACTGAATGTAGGCCACCATCACCACGTTAACTCCATTTCTATTTCATCGCGAGACATTTTTCTGTTCATAACACTGTGCAAAAATGTACGTACTGTACTTGGACAAAAGGGCACCAGACGCATGAAGCAAATCGATGAGGAAAGTCTCCACACATCACTGTCTCTGAAACTAAATAAAAACTAAATCACCCTTGTTAGCTGTAAAATAGCATCTCCCGTGGATAAATCGATGTCCGACAGGCCCCCGTGTGCTGGTCCTGGCGTGACTTACAAGGTCACAGCAAGTTATTTATTTAACAAATTATTGTATACTCATGAGAATAGGTTTTCCCCTTTTTTCTGGCAACAAAATAGGTGTTAAGATGTTAAAACAGCAAACCAAAACCTTTTACGAGGAATCATGTCTGCATTAACCACAAAACTTGTGGTCAGAATGCAAACAAAAAACATACTCTGATAATATATGAATATATGCATTTCTTTGAAACAGATTTGTCCACACCAGAGACAGCTTTCTTTTGAGCCTAGTCTCAAATGGTGTTAGACCAGAGGACGCCAAAAGGCGTTTGACACCAGGCTCAAAAGAAAGCTATCTCTGGTGTGGACCAATCAATTTCAAAGACAATGCATATATTATCAGAGTATTTTTTTGTTTGCATTCTGACCACAAGTATTGTGGTTAATGCAGACATTATTCCTTGTAAAAGGTTTCAGTTTGGTGTTTTAACATCTTAACACCTGTTTTGTTGCCAGAAAAAAGGGGAAAACCTATTCTCATATTTTGGTACTTGCAAAGGAGGTCCCATGATATTGTATACTTAATGCAGAAAAAAACCCATTCCCAAGCAAACCTACTTTGCATACATGTTTATAATTAACACCTTTTTCTGTTGGTAAAACAAAAGCACTCAGGCACCAAAGCTCTGGATGCTTCATTAGGCCTGTTTGGTTTTCTGAATGGTAAAGCTAAGTGATTTACGCTTTGAGACAATGCCATTCTTTTAGCCGGGAATTTATAGTGCAGTACTGACTGTAGAGACTTTTAAAGACAAAGGGAGAATTGTGTTTTTTTTATCAAAACGCTTGTCCATTACTTTTACAGTGCATGACAAATTCAAATTCCTCGGCACCAAATGACCAGTCCCTCATTTGGTCATTCAACTTTCAAACTGTGGAATTGCTAAACTTGTGAATAGCGGGCTTCATGCAGTATATTTTAAAAGCACCGCGGTATGCAAGTCCCATAATACGATACGTTTATGAAATGTGTATTGGGTGCATGTAAATTAAGCTCAGGGAAACGAACTTAGATTAAGAGATATACATAAAAAAACCCTAGTTGGCATGAATGGCCTTTTTTCTCCATTTTTATTTTCGTACTACCGATTTGTGGGCTGCCTTAAAAAAAACCAAGCTATTAACTCGATGCCTAAATACACCTACATTAAACTATAGCATCTGCATATGCTCCATATACACAGATCAAAAGGCATTAGATAATTTTTTTTTAATTGACTGCAAATTTACGTAGTAATTTTTTTAATCCCCTATAGGTTGTTGCGCATCATTAACAGAGGCGGCGGGCGTGGCCCATCGGTGTCCGCTAATCGCCACGTGTTGCAGAGGGGGTTTCGTGAATTCGAATCCGGCAAGGCCACCCTGGTTATTACTGTAGGGTATAATGTAAGGGTGCCCGGGTGGCGAGATGTTAACTACTTTGCCTGGTATCCAGGAGGTCGTGGATTTTGATTCAGACCCCGACACTGTATTTTTGGAGTTTGGATGTTTCTCTCCCCAAGGTTGCGTGGATTTTTTTTTCTCCAGGTCCTCTGGTCTTTCCCTCTACATTCATAAACATGTGTTTAAGAGTATTTGGCTCCTATAAATTTCTGCATAATAAGCCACTTAACTGGGTTATCATTTGTGGCCAGGTCGCTTTTGAAAAATAGCTATATAGATCAGTGGGCCTTACCTTATTTGGTAAAATAAAAATAGGCTATTGTTTAAAATATATACTCTCCGTCTACTTCACAGTGGACATTAAAGATCCCTGGACGCCATTCGAAATGAGTAGGCCATTGTGTGCTGGTTTCATGGTCCTTCGAATTCGAAAATTATGCCAAAACTATGCATGTAATTATGCATATAAATCATCAGACTAATGCCCGCTTGCAGTGCAGGTGCCTTGTGCCACACAGGGGCACCTACAACCTGGGGTGGCCTTTTCAATGTTTGAGATGAAAATGCGATGAGAACATCTGACTGACGTCCTGCCGTACAACGTGCTATATCAAAAACAAATAATTGTTTATAACTGTTGACATACATGAAGAAGCAGGGTATTGTATTCCCATCGCCTAACCAGGTTAAGAGATCTCTCCTACATGCAGAAAATGTACTATCCTTTCTCATGGGCTTGCCTGGGCGAGTCCACCAATGTCAGTGAGATGCATCCTCCGGCAAACTCACGTCCTGTTGCTGCTTGGGTTCTCTTAGCCTTGAATGACCTAAATACACACCCAAGAAACCTGACACTCCCCTAGGGGTGTTTACGTCTCTGCACAGGTTCCAACGATGGGTCAAAATTGAACACTTTCACTCAGCAGTCGGGAAATAGGTCAAAGCTGTCAAACACACCTAACCGAGAAATAAATATTTAATTACAAGGTCCCATGGACTGCATCGGAATTATGAAGCATGACAAATGACTCATTCCTAACACGAAAGCCCGAAAAATACTTTCCTGCATCTATAAACGATCTACTTCCTTCAAAGTTTTACTTGTACGTACATCCTTGTTGCAACGTTACTATGTGCAACTTCTGCTGCCAATTCTTACACTTGTTTACCCACGGAAGCCTCGCTGAGTCTCAAGATTCTTTATCAGGAGGGTCCTGCCACGTTTTCACAATTGGGAGGGGGGCAATATTTCTTTGTCTAATCCCAATTTAGTAATTATCAAGTATCGATTTAAAGCTTTCGTGACTGCAGGGATTCATCTTCTTGGTTCTTTCGGTAAAGTCACGTAGAAGGGAAATAATACAAATAAAACATGTTTTATTTTGAATAAAACATGTGTTTTCTTTTTATTCTTTTATTATTTCCCTTCTACGTGACTTTACCGAAAGAACCAAGATGAATTAGCAAGTAATTTTTAAGCACTGGGATGTTAGGCCAATACCAGTTACATGGTTTAATTACATTTTTTTGATACCGGGGAAAAATTGGAGAACCCGGAGGAAACCCATGTAGACCAGGAGGAAGAACATAAAACTCCAGACAGAAAGGTGGCCGAGTCGAACCCAGGGCTCTTAATGCTGTGGGGCAAAAGTGTTACCGCTATGCCACCCTGTTGCCCTACATGTCATATGCTGCTGGTAAACTTCATGACAATAAAAACACTTCGGGTAAAAATAAAACTAGTTCTATTCATTTATCAGAAAGACCAACTTATCTTCAACTATTTATTCTCTACCAAATGGAAAAGCTCCACTTGGCAAATACGCTAAATACGCTTGACAACAAACCGTGCCTGCTGATTGGCTGAATGAGTGTCACAGTTTTGTTTGATGGCAGAAAAACTACAGTGAAACTATCGATTATAATCAATATTAACTTACAGCCCTTTGTCAATCCCTTATGCCAAAGGCATCCCCACACCATGCGAGTTGTAGAGGTTGTTTAACCATACTTCACCACAATGGTATTGGCTGGTAAAGGGGGTGGAGAGGATACACTAGGGCCCGTATGTTTATGTATATCACTCATCACTGATACTTACTCCATGCTGGAATTGAACTCAGGTCCCTGGGTCGGTAGCAGAGTGTGCTAACCGCCGCTACGTTGCTCTTATCTGCTCTGACATGGCGGCGCTATCGGCAGATACAATTATACACACGTTATGCACGGATTGTACTCCTCTTATGTTATCCGTGCGGAGGTGTGCGGATGACAGGATATGTCTGCCATCGCCTCAGGGTCCCTTCCTCTAATCTGTGCTTGGGCGTCTCCAAGAGGACCAACGACATTCTTGGGGTAGGCCACTTCCGGGTCAAGTAAAATCCGCATTAGAAGCCGGATATGTGCCAAGACTACCAGGTTACTTGCTGGGAGTTTACTCCTTTTATCCCTCACACAGGGGGAAGAATGGAAGTGCAGGGACAATAGGAAGGTCTATAGAGCGATCTGTGGTCATGGAATTAGGAAGAGCGGATAAAGAGGAATTAAACTGTATAACACCTGGCTAAATGTAGTTAGTCAAAAGTAAAAAAAACTGAACCAGCAATAAAACCGTAACACTAGCCCCCAAAGCTAAGTAACAAAATAAATATGCAGACAATATGCCTTCTTCAAATGTGTGGTCGCCACTTAAAAAAACAAATATACTTGTTTCACGTCCCATCAGCCACAAGGCGTTTCAGCAGTATTGGTTCAACACAAGCAAACTCATGTAATTGCTAAATCAATTGCAACATTTGCATATTTACTTCGAGCCAAAAACATTTATAGCTACCCAATCTTGCGAGTGAATTGCCAATGACAAAGTGACTTCACTGCTTTGTCTAAGCTTTTTTTCACTATTTCCCTGTGAAAGCGGATTCACCGGTTATAAGTGACAAGGGGCATTCACTGCAGCAGATGTAATATACAGTATTATCATTTTTTAATGTGACAATCTCAGACGATGGGGGCACGGTAATCACTCCGAAGCTTAAGATGGATCCAGCCAGGAATGTTAATTAAGCGACAGTCAGCAGCTATGATTATTCGCATTATCACCGTAACACTGCAATTACCACTGTATCGGTGACACTTTGCTTTTCAGCTGGTGCCGTGGGAGCGCTCTGCAAGAAAACGCATCCGCCCATCCCTTCCATCACTGGCGGGCTCCCAATGTCACCGACCGTGTCCGTATCTACCAGAACAGCAGCTGTGCTGCCAGCTGGAGCCGAGCCATCGAGTGTTCTCAACATACTATTGAGCGTCAAATATTCACGTCCGTGTGCAAGTTTGTGTCATGCACGTGCGAACAAACGGCCGGTGAAATTAAGGAAAACAGGATTTACAGTGTATTCTTGGTTCTTTCGGTAAAGTCACGTAGAAGGGAAATAATAAAAATGAAACAATTAAATATTTTATTATGTTTTATTTTTATAATTTTATTATTTCCCTTCTACGTGACTTTACCGAAAGAACCAAGAAGATGAATCCCTGCAGTCACGAAAGCTTTAAATCGAGGATTTACAGTGGTTAGATTTTTTATAAGACTTTATTTGAATCGTAGTCAATGCGATTTCCTGCGGCAATGAGCTTCAAGGCATTGCTCATCTCCTGTTTATAACTCGGAGCCAGTGACAGAAACTCCCCATTCCTGACAGGGGTGAGTATATATCCATACGACAACCAATGTTGATACCCCCCAAAGTGGCACTCATTTTACTGACCCAGATTAGATGATGGGCTGAGTTAATAACCCCTAACCAGGAATTGAACTTACTACAACTTTCAGACGTGTAAGCTGGTCACTCTACTGCCGAGCCACATGGCCAGCTATGAACATGCTCGTACCAGGATACTGCCCAGTGATTTTCTTCTTGGAAGTGTCAAGCGCACAAGAGTATTGGCATTCGTAACATCAAATGCTCACGTGGCAGCAGTTGAATGCACATGACACAAATGACCATATCCATTGGTCTCAACACATCCCAGATTGCCCAAATTCATGACATTCCCTAAAATGCAGGAACTTCTTTGCAAAAGTCCCTCTAAATGTTGTTACAAACTTCACAAAGTAAAGTCAGCAAGTTCTCTCAATGAAAGGCTTGCATTAACCACTGGAGTCCAATCTGAACACGTTTTTTATGTTCTATGGACTGTACACGTGCGATGTAGAGATAAAAGGAAACACACATTGAGTTATCTGTGACGTGGCCAAGAGTTTAACGCAGCCTGATCTTCTCAGGCTGTTAATACTGTAACCAGTTATTCATCAGCGAAGATAATAAGTAACCTTCTGTAAAACGCCCAAATTAATGCAAATGAAAACACCACGTTGTGGTGGAATGGTTTCTAAAATAAATACATGCACGGCAATGTAACTTAGACTTGAAATAAAATGCAGTTTGAACTTAAGGACATGAAGGCAAGATTGAGCGTTTTTTGTTAATAAAACTATGTATGTTGAACTTCTTTCGCACCGTACGTAGGCAACCGTGATAATCGGAGGTGCGGGGGAAGGTCAACAAACTAACCACAAAAAGCAGTTATAAAAACTCATAGTAACTGGCTTGTCAAGAACTTTGTTGAAGTCCCGACAAAGGACCTGCCTTGGTTTCCCTCCACTCTGACAGTAGACCGCTCTCTAAGCGTGTCCAAACAACACATGGAAGACGCTGTGGATATTTCCTCCATCAATGGAAGATCAAGGAATTCGCCAAATTGCAAATAAAGCGAGGTGGTAAACCACCAAGAATATCACCGACACAACACTTCACCCAACGCAACACGGATATTCTGGTGGAATAAGCAGACTGAGGCCACTGGGTTACCGTGGATGCCGTGGAACGGCTTACAAAATAAAAAAAATACAATTGAAGTCTGTTGTTTTTTTCTCTCAAACGTCATACGACAGAAGCATAGTTTGTGAAATTGTTGACTCTGAACGAAGTTGAAATATCACCATCACGTGTCCAAAAAGCTGCACACGGTAGCCTAACTTTACGTGTTAAAGTTTTGTGTTAAAAATTGTTGCGAATGGCATTTGAAAATCAACTGGTAGCTTATCCGATGGCATCAGTTTTCTTGATGTATAGTATCAGTAACTCCTGTGTAAGTGGTTGGTTATGTGATAAACAGAGCTCCTAGTGTGGAAACACTGCGTAAATATAAGCAAGAAATCATTTGTGTACGCTACGTAAATTCGTAGTTAGTTCGCGGACACGGACTGTACAACTACACGTGCGACTGTGTACATGTATTTGTACGCGTAGTGTGATTGTGTATGTATATTTGTAAGTGCAGTGTTTGTGGGTATTTGTAGGTGCCATGTCTTTGTGTATTTGCATATGTATTATGTGTGTGTAGTGCGGCCTCCACGCTATAAACAGTTCAACATGCGTCATGAACTGTCAATTGCAACACTATTGGACCTCAGGGCTCAGTGGCTGTTTAAAACGTGGCAAGTTCACGGCCACGTGCTGCAAAGCAGCCAGGGAGCGCGCACACACACGCACACACAAATATTCGGCAAGTATTTTTTTTCATTGTGTAATCTTTATTCTAACGTTTCCTGTCCGGGAAATTTACCAAACACATTACGTTTAAAGGATGACGACGGAAGAAGAAAAAATCATCTTGGCATGGATTTTGTAACGCCTTCCAATATGCTATAGTCATTTAGAGTGTTTAATCAAGTGATACGTCAGGAGGCTGATGAGAGCTGCCGGTTTTTGGATCGTGGCTGCCAGAGAGGGCCCATCTCGGCTGGCAGGGCCGGGACACGGAGGGTTTTGTCTCCAGTTTTTGGGTAAAAATGTGATAAATGTATCCGGTTTTGTAATGCTTAAGTCCCTAATCGTTACACAACTGTATACTGTACTCAACTTTAGTTCTTATTGGATCTTTATGGACGGTGAATAAACGCTGGACATTGTTAAAATGAGCCACGGCTCTTTCTCCACGAGTTACACTCATGCACCGCGTGTCTTTGGGGAGTCTGACACACAACATCGCAGCACCTTAAACGAGACAGAGAAAACCTAAAGATACCGTCAGACGACCCATAATAGCTCTCTAGCAACGTTACTAAATTGGAACATTCAAATGCGTGGGGGGCTAAGTCGCAGTGACACCAGCGGGGGGGGGCTTTAAATTTAAGGCCCTGACCGTAAGTGCATTTCAAGACAAGAATATTCGAGGTAATAGTGAGCTGGAGCTCGTATTGGGTTGAAAGGGTTTAGGTTTAAGGGGTTAGAGTTAAGATTTAGGATTGTCTTAAGATTCGGTGGCAGGCTTTCCTGAGTAAACAATTGTCATAAAAAGATATGGTGATTATGGTAATGTTTAGGATTTAGGGGGGTTAACCTTTAGGGTTAAGGTTCAGATGTTAGGATGTAGGGTTATAGGTTTCAGTTTAAGGTGAGGATTTTGGGTTAGGAGTAATGGTTTGGGTAGTAGGCGCTAGCGTTTGGGGTTAATGTATACGAGGCTGTGTCTCTGGTGTAGGCCAATCAGTTTAAAAGACAATGCCATATATTATCAGAACATGTTTGTTGGTAAGTTCACCACAAGTACGTGGTTAATGAAGATACGATTCCTTGCAAAAGGTTTCTATTTGGTTCTATGAACATCTTAACACCTAAATATAAGTTTTTGGGGTTGTTAAATCGCGTAAATGTCATTAAAACCCGCCACCACCCGACACAGCCACCTAATAAGGGTTGTCATAAAGGGTAAAACCTATAATTGTTTCACAAGTTACCTTTTGTTAGAGGTTTAGTTCAGGCGTGGGATCCGGGTGACGGGGTGGTTAATGTTGACAGCTGCATCTAAGACTGATGTTCTTACCACCAATCTGTCTGGGCAGTACCAGTCTCGGCCTGGTTATCTCCATGAGAATGAACTCTTCAAGCGTGAGTTTATTTTGTTGACACCAGGTGTGGAATCCACACGAAAAATCGCTGAGGCATACCGTGGTATCGTTCGCAAAGAGTAAAAACCCCCTGGGGTCACCAACATGACACAACACTAACAAGGCCCTCTCATACTCGCGAATTACTTCAAGGAAGCCGCGAACATTTAGGGGTCGCGTTGTCTCGCATGCACGGGGGGGGGGGGGGGGCGCCGACTTTTAGAACATCGACAGTGAAGATAAAGAAGATAGCAAGAAGATAGTGAAGATAGCGAGCGACTTTCTATGATCGAGGCCTAACTGGGCCTGGCGGTCTCGTTGAAGATCAGGTTACGTCAGCGCCATCTCACACACAACAACCACCACAAAAAAGCCACAAAACAATCCACGACGCTATAGAAGCAATACCCCCCCTACTCACCCAGCATTAACTAACTCTTGTGTTAGATAAGTTGATAAATTAGCGACGAAGAACGTGACGGGAGAGAATCATGTCGGGCATTGCAAAGTGAGTCCATGTTGCTCGAATCTTCCCAACCCTCAGTCTCTTTGCCCACCCCACACGAACCATCGAGGTTGAAGTCTGACGGAATTGACTTCCACAAACCCGACAAGCTGAGACTCATCCAGCAGTGGATCGATCAAAGCTTGAGGAGGATTTGAGTGTGGAGGTGGAGGGGCCTAAACGCAATTGTTGTGTTCGTCTCGTCGCTCACCTTCGGCCAGCAAGGCAGTGCAGACAGAGATGAACACGATGAGTATCGTGTCGGCGAACATGGTGGACATGATTTAGCTTCTTGTTGTTGTTGCTGTTTGTCGTCAATTAAACGACGAGGAGGGCGAGAGGCAAAAGATGGAGCCTCGCCTCGGCCGGCACCCACGCAACCCCTCAGCGAACGGGGAAAAGGGGAAATCGTGGCCGGTCCTTTGAATATGAAGCCACGGACGAAGGTGTCCGCGGTGCCCGCCTGCTCCTTCGTCCGCTCGTTGTTTTCCTCCTCGATTTAGTGGCAATAACGAGGAGGAGGCGGCGATGTTGAAGCGCCCCCAGCCGTGTTAATGCCGAGAGATCGCTGGCCTCGGCAAAAAAAAAACACCAATTCGGTGCGAGGATGTCGCAGAGATCTTGGGGCGACTACGACGCCGGGTCCCGCGGGCCCCGCGGGGTCTCTGTGCGAGTTCGTGCGAGCGAGAGTCGCGGTGGGAGAGGGAAGCTGACGCCGCAGGAGCGACCATCTTGGTGAGGGGAAACTACCCGGCTGAGTGGACGGAGCGCACGACCCCCCCCCTCCATACCCCCCCCTC
>CM025617.2:7378243-7402680 GCA_014621495.2 Entosphenus tridentatus
CAACCGCCACCACCACCACCAACCCAAGGGGTCAACCGCCACCACCACCGCAGGGGTCAACCGCCACCACCACCACCCCAGGGGTCAACCGCCACCACCACCAACCCCAGGGGTCAACCGCCACCACCACCAACCCAAGGGGTCAACCGCCACCGCCACCCACCAACCCAACCAACGGAGGCTTCCTCGCGCAACATGGCGACGGCGCTCGCTGCGACGAAGCCCTCGACAGCCGCGGCTCGCGAGCACGGCTCTAGGGGCTCTAGGGGCGGCGCTCGGCATCGCTCTATAAAAAGGCGAGGCCCGCCCGCTGCCGCCCCAGTATGGAGGAGGTGATGGCGGGAGACGCTCCTCTCGGTAGCCCCAGCGGCAGCTGCAGCTCCTCCTCCTCCTCGCAGCATCACCACCACCACCCGCGGCCCTTCCTCATCGGCGTGAGCGGCGGCACGGCCAGCGGAAAAGTATGTGGGACCCGGTCTCGCGTGGAGTTTTGTTCTATATATTAAAAACAAAAATTTGGAGGGAATTTTTTTTGTTGTAGCGGGGACTGCACTTGACCACCCATTGTCTCGGAGTTGGCGGCGGGGGGGGGTCACAGCCGAGCGGGGGGGAAAGTTGGACCTTTATTGATAATCGAATGTAAAAAAAAAATTCCGTCGAAATGGGTTGTCAGTTGTACAACGATCGTTTAACAAAAAAACTATTAAAATATATTGTTTCTAGTATTGAATTCTACTACTACGGTGATAGGCGCCATGTGTCGTGACGGCGAAATTAGCTGACGTGCGAGATCCCCCCATACACACCCCCTCGAGTCACCCCATTTACATTTCCCACAAGGGATGCGCGCACGCCGCCCTCTGATTGGTTGACTCGGCGCTGACCGGGAATGGCTCGGCCAATGAGCGCTCGTGTAGCGCATGTGGTCTACGAATTCTAAAGCCGTTCCGCGAGCACGTGTTCCCCAGCGCTCCACATCCACGCGCCTCGTGTCCCCGCTCGCAACTTGGTGACGACTTGTTAACTAATTACTACTAACCAGTAAGCCAGGCTGCGCCAAACCTTGCGTAATGTGCTTGTGATACGTTGCCATTGGGCGGATTTAGCAGGTGTTTTATAGATGCTAGGCCTCCTAGCGACGTACTCTACTGGACACACGCTGCCAGTGCCAAACAACGCTGTTAAATGTACAAAAGGTGAGCGTTGATCCGTTTGAATTGACGAACGTAAGCACTCGAGAAATGCGGCGACGGAAGGGCATTCCAAAGTCGAGCAGTGCGGGGGAAGAAGCCGTGTTGTGACCTGCGGTGCGGTTGAACACTGGGTCTGGTAGACCGAGATCGTGGGTTGAGGGCTTGGAAGTGGAATAACACATCAAAGACTTTCCAGTTTCATTCCGTGTGGTGATTATGATTGTCATCTCCCAATTCCCCCGTCACATCGCTCCGCCCCTACAATCGTGCTGCTTTTTTCTCCATTACCCCCGTGTCACGTTGCAACCCCCGTGGGCAGAGTGGCTCTCGCTTATCCTTATATGCACTCGCATTGTGAAACTCTCGCCTACTGCCCCGCACACAGTCACTGTGACCGAGATAATTCATAATTGTGTTCTAGTAGGGCTAGGGAGCCGACTTATTCTGCGTCTACCAGTGGCGGAGCTGGTGGACTGCGTGCTCTACAAACCTCTGCCCGGCTTAAGTTCAATTCCCTGTCACGGCTAACATCGGTGGGCATTGATATCTGAACGGGTTCTGGGCGCCATCCTTCAATCCGCACTGACCAGCGTGGTTAAATATGGTCAAACAACCCCCACGGCTGCAACTGCATGGGGATGCCTATCCTGCATGGAATTGAAATGCACTACGTAAAAAGGACGGGTTTGTAATTGTATAACTATCAACGCTCATAACCAGAAAACAATTTAATCCATTTTGGGGGGGGGCAAAGGTGATTATCACAGCCACGAAAGTTAATAGAAAGGAAAGTGGATGAAGCCTTCCAATGGAAAGCCAGTTGACATTTGTGAAAAATAGCTTAATAGCTCATCGGATTTCTCCAGGCTAAATAAAGATTTTGATACTAAGTTTCTCGTAACTATTACCTGTATTTTGTAGTCTTAAGGCCAAATGTGCCTCTTGGTTGAATGCGAATTGTGTAGTGACCTCCACAACCAGAGCTTCAGACCTCGAAGCTCTTCTCATTTTACAATGTGGACTGAGTCGTGTGGGGGGAGGAGAGAGTCCCACGTCCCTCATGAGTCGCTGGGACAGACCTCACATTGTCCTCTCTGCCGTTATTAGAACCTGGTGACGGTCTGCGGGAATTTGACTTAACAGTCTCTGGCTTTTTCCTGGAGGAGGCATCATTATACCGAAGCAATGTTTACATTAAGATGTTTGAGAAGTTCAGCTCGCCATTGGAACATCATTTGCCAGTAAAAAATATGATAATTGTTTTTTTACCCTTCTATCTGGCAACAAAACTGACACCTTTTTTTTTAGTTAAAATTGGCCAATCATTAGTGTAAGTTGAGAAACGTCCACTTTACGAAACCAAATCAGACTCCTGGTCTAGGTTGAGTTCTCACCTGGTTAAACATAATTAACTTGATGGTGTATTTGTGGTTAATGTGTCACTTTCACCTTTGTATCTCCACAAAAGATGTGGGTGGTATTCATCACCTGGAGCTCATTCAGATTGTCACATTAACCTAAACGCACTCTAAACAGTATAAAAGGCATTCGTTTTGCCATTCCATTGTAAGGGAGTGGTACCTTATTGTTAACACTCGTGGTCCTAAAATGTATTGAATGCAATCCCTCATGCAAATGGCATCGGAGTGAAACGGCACTCACTGGGTTTACATTAAGATGGGGAAGTTGCTCGGCATTTACCAATAAAAGTTTCCATATTTCACTGGAAAATTTCACTTCCATTTTTTCCAAAATGGAGCGAGGTTCCTCGACATGGACTACTTGCTGGTGTTTTTGGCAGCGATGGCGTCGGTTTCGTAGCGTTTTCACAAAAGTGGCTTGCTGCTATGCATGTATTTTATTTATTTTGCACCGTACGTAGCCAACCGTGCTAATCGGAGGTGCGCGGCTATAAACTAAAACATTTTTATTTTTATTTTACCAGGTAAGCTATTTAGTTATTTTTCTCAGAAACGACCTGGTCACAAATGATAGCTCAACGAAGTGGCTTATGCGGACATTTATAGCAGCCAAATGCTTTCAACGCACGTTTAAAAATGTGGAGGGAAAAACAGGAGGACCCGGAGAAAAATCCACGCGACTACCAACCAGGACAACATGCAAACTCCTCGTCTGCAGGCGTCGGGGTCGGGATTGAATCCACGGAGATAACATCTCGCCGCCGTGGCCGCTATGGGAATCGAGGGGGTGCTGATATTTCCTGTTTACAGCCGTGGTGAGCCAATAGTGGAAATTCCACATTCCTGTGAGCAAAAAGCACTGTCTGCAAGTAGAATTAATCCAGTTTATGTTTATTTTATTTTCACATTCATCTCCATCCTAAAAGTATAGATGTGTACATTTTGATATCCTGGTTGGGACTAATAAAGGTTTGTTTTTAATTATCCGTACATGTTTAGTAATACCACGGATCATCCCCAATTTTTTACTAGGAAACTCTCATTCCTATTGCCGTTACATATTTAGTAATTTCAGCAGCACCGATTTAAGCAAAAACGCATGGGCACAATATTAAAGCTAGGGTGTGTGTGATGCTCTTTAATCCTCTTGCCATTTCCAATTAACAATGAATTGCGACCCAAACTAAAACATCATTTTGGCAACATAAAACTGAATGGAAACCCCAGCAAGTGATTGGCAGGTGTCTTTTGCGTGCGAGCAGCCGCGCGGGGCCACATTGCCGACGTGCACCACGCTCCACTGCGCCCTCTAAAGGTTGCCACGTGGCACAGTGCTGCCCCTGCAGGCGCCAACGAATGGGGGGAGGGGTGGAAGAACGGGGGCGGGGGGGGGGGTGCCACCCAAGAAGAGCCATCTGCCCAGGCATCACGCATGATATATATATTTCACACGTTGTTTGCTGTCCTGTACAGCGTCAGCACCCACGGTGCTTGTGGAGGAGGGTGGGGGGAAGAGGGCTTTTCTTTGCAAATGACACTAGCCACACATTGCTGATAAGAATCATAAAAACGGTGAAACTGGTTCAGAGATTTGCTGAAACACATGTGGAAATTCGGTGGCCGTCGATGACTCTGGTGTTTAATTGCTTCTGTGGCGAGGCAGCTGCACGTTCACACATGGCGCTGGTCTCCAAATGTGCGCACGTGACCGCGGTGGTGTGTTTTTACTCCAGAGGCAATGAGCCGTCGCAACAGTTTCCCCTGCAAGTTTTATGCCCTGGAAAAGTAAAATTATATTTTCCACCTTCCTGAGGTGGCCCTCCTAGGTGACTCACAGATAGGTCAGAGAGCTGAAATCCTTGGTTTGAATGTGGGCCTTTGCATGTGAGACTAGACCTTCTTAAGTGTAATTATTCTTTTCGATTTAAAGCTTTCAGGACGGCAGGGATTCATATTCTTGGTTCTTTCGGTAAAGTCGCGTAGAAGGGAAATAATAAAAAAATAAAACAATAAAATTCTCACGACGTTTCGATTGCAACACAAGCAATCATCATCACACCTGATGATTGCCTGTGTTGTAATCGAAACGTCATGAGAATTTTATTGTTTAATTTTTTTATTATTTCCCTTCTACGTGACTTTACCGAAAGAACCAATAATATGTAATGATTCTGATGGTCCTAGCACAAGTCGGTCACCAATGGCTTGAGTGATCAATCGATTTGCAGGGCTGCACCTTTACCTTTTTATAAAAACTAAAAACTCAACTATTTTAGCAGGTAAGGCCCACTGAGCTATATGGCTCTTTTTCAGAAGTGACTTGGTCACAGATGAAAGCTCAACGAAGTGGCTTGTCATGTGGAAAGTTATCATAGCCAAATACTCTAAACGCATGTTTTTGAAGGTGGAGGAAAAAACCGGAGGACCCGGAGAAAATGTACACGGCCAGGGGGAGAACTTGCTAACTATAAATATACAGGCATCAGGGTTGGGATTCAACCCATGACCTCCTCTATACCAGGCGTGGCGGTTAACATCTCGCCACCAAAGTGCCCAAATGTTGCTATCTCACATAGAAGGAGGGGATGAGTTTCGGATGTTGTATTTTTGGGGTTTCTCCATCAAATTTCTGAATTTTTTTCATTTTCAAGTAAAAATTTCAGACTTAAAATAATTGCCAGTGCACTAAATGTAGTAGTTTTAATAATTGAACTTAGAAATGGTTGATGTGAAATATTGAACAGTTCAAGCTTTAAAAAAAAAAATTGTTGCGAGAAAATATATATTGTAACAATTCCAGTAAAGGTGGCCTTGTGCATCCATCAATATTGTGACGGGACTCGTCGTGGACCAGGCACGAAGTGCCGTCATTTCGTATGACGCCACCATTTTATATCCGTACGAAACAGCGTGGCCTTATATTTTTTTTACTTTTGGGATTAATCCGAAAATGAGGAATGCATCTGCCTTCCTGTGAAGCTTGCAAGTTCTGGCCTCCATCCATTTTGAAACGTGCATAAACTCCACCAAATATTGTCTCTTAGTAGGGCCCTCTCCACGCATTCACCTCTTTCAATGTATGCCTAGACGAATAAGAAGACCTTTAGTTCAGATTTGAATAATATGATGGAGTTTGTTTGTCAGATTACATTCATAGTGATCGAAGAGTGATTGTTAATCTTGTGTTGGTGGGTATAGGGAGCCAATGGTGGCAATGAATTCGAGCACCTGAACCATCTGAAATGTTGCGGATACCGATGAGGATGATACCAATGAGGATGATCCATTGCAATGGAATTTATCTTGCTATTCCTTGGCTTTTTTTTCAACCATTTCCCATAAATGTTGGCCTTTAAAACACAGGAAGCACTTAACCCACTTTAACAGAGTGTTTAAATTGGAACTAGGTTGTGAAATGAAAGAAACTTTACTTTAAATGCATCGTCTGATATTAGTTCACCGTTATTAATTTCTCTTGCGATGCTCAGTTACTGTAAAAAAGCACACTCGCGTACACAACACTCCACTGTACATACGCCACTTGTGTTAACATCCGTATTATTTCAAGCACACATTTCATGACCCCCATATGAAAATAAATGTTAACTTTTTCATATTGGTTTTTCATGACCTTAGGATTATTTTTTGTTGTTAAAAGTAGGCTCTTTTGCCGATTTTAGTTCACCTTTTACCGAAAATTATAAAAAATGTGTTTGAACTTGTTAGGTCGCGAAAGCCAAGCATTATTTGAGCCTGCAGATTGCTTAGATGGGCGAAGTGGTGAGCATCTGAGGGTAATACAACAACATATATTGTAATGTACTCTAATTGTCCCAGGTCTGAGCTCCCAGCCTTCACCAATTCACACTGACCGGCATGGTGATGTAAGTCGAACCCCTAATGAATCCTAGTGTGAGGAGGTCCTCATCCAGTTGTCGATTTGAAAAAAGGGCTGTACGTGTCATATCATCATTGATCAGTGCTGCCAAGAATTTCACTTGGCCTTCATTTTTAACATCTGCTTGGGAGCCTCCTGGGGGAAGTTCGGTAACTGCGGTTGCCCAGTGGATTTAATCTCTCCCGCCGTGAAAATATTTCCACAATCGCCCGGCTTGCGGCTTAAGCACCTTCCCATGCTCACTTCAGTGGGCAACTGCTCTGATGGTTTTTTTCCGTTGAATTATTTTAACATTCGTCTCTCTGCAGACCCCGACATAAGAGTGAGGGTTCCTTCTGTGTTTGCTATTGAAGGAAAAGCATCGCTGTGCTTGACTTGGCTTGTGTGCGTGCTTGTGCGCTTGCTTGTGCGTGCGTGTGTGTGTGCGTGTGTGCGTGCGGGCCACAGTCGACCGTGTGCGCCAAGATCATGGAGTTGCTGGGACAGCACGAGGTGGACCAGAGACAGAGGCAGGTGGTGATCCTCAGCCAAGACAGCTTCTACCGCGAGCTCTCCCCTGAGCAGAGCGCCCGTGCTGCCAAAGGGCAGTTCAACTTCGACCATCCTGGTACGTTCGTATGTATGTTGAACTTCTTTCGCACCGTACATGGCCAACCGTGTCTGCCCCCTCGCTTGTATGCGAGAAGCTTGGGGCAGAACCCCTCCAGCTGAGTGATGGGATGGTGATGTTCGAATTTGGCGATGACAGGGGAACTTTGACTCTTGTTTCTTAACTAACCACAATTTTCCGAGTCTGTGTTCTTTTGGCACCGTGTTGCTGCGCTAAAAGTGACTTGGCTCTAAGATGGCTCTCTATCGTTACACCAGGCAACCGCGTAAGCATTTGTTTTAACAAGCAAAGGACTGCTGATGAGCCTAGTAGAAGTTGAAACCTGGTCAATTAAACATTTTATTGCCTCAAACAAAATTGGTGCTGTAAAATATTGGTCAGGAAAGTCCAATTGGCCGATGGATTTAATTTATTTTTTGGCAATGAAACGTTCGCGTTTATAGATTGTCACTGAAAGCACGCAATCCTTCGAAGGCACTGCTGTACATTTTCACTTGTGCTCTCGTATGATGTGAAGTGTGCGGTGTTTGTGTTGGCACTGTGTAAATACAATATTATACCAGTCTTATGGCCTAAAGCTGTCAGGGCAGACGGACTTGGGTGGTCAATGAATGTGTACATGGAGTCGGACATCTGCCATGAAGAATTTACGGAGGTGGCCGTGTGGTTCATCTGTCCCGAGTGGCGTGCTGATAGTGCCGAGGTTCTGGTTTGGAATCCAGGCAACCGCCTGTCATATAAAAAACATATCAAGTGTAGCGGTCAAAGCCCAGTGACTTATGACGGCGCAAAAAAAAATCCCATTGAATTTAGTTCGGCACATGCTTCATTTGTCTAAATTCCAGTTCTGATAATTCAGATACAGTGGTACCTCGGTATACGTCGTTAATTTGTTCCAGAAGGTAGGACTTATACCGAAAATGACGTATACCAAACTGATTTTTCCCATAAGAAATAAAGGGAAAGGAAAGAATTCGTTCCAGAGGAAAATAAATGATATTTTATATGGCATATTATTCATTAATTGGGTTGTATAAATAATTTAGACACTGCTTATTACTAAAATGCATAAATAAATTAAAATAAATTGAAATAAAATAAAAATTAACATCACTTTACCTTGCTGAGAGGAGTTGATAGCCTACGAGGATGGTGATGAGGACCCATAAAAGTTCTAGCAAGCGCGGTCGTATCCCGAGCAAGACGTCGTATCCCAAGACATTTTTTCTCTCGTCAAAACACGACGTATACCAAATTCGACGTATTCCAAAGCGGTCATATACCGAGGTATGACTATCAGTTTCACGGTCATGTGGCAAGCCTCTCCCTCATGCAGAGCGAGTGAGGTCACTAGAACGGGATCGCGGTAGTAGATCTGTGAAATCTACTTCTGTGGGCTGTTTTCCAGTACGTAGACTTGCACTCCCCCAACCCGTATTGCGTTTATAAAAGGATTCTTTGTTGCGAAAAGTGTGAGAGAAAAAAATCGATTGCCAAAGCACACTTTACTAGTAAGTTCAAATGAAAGACATCGTGTCATAGATTACAAGTGTTTTGCATAGGTGTGTAAACCTAATATGCCCAATTAATGATTTTGTACCCAATTAAAATAATAAGTCAATTGCACTGTTGATGGCTGTCCCTCCATTATAGTTTTGCTAGTCTCCTTTGTGAAAGGAGAGAAAAAGTTAATCTCATTGGGGGTTTTAACTGCTTAAATGAAGAAATCGATCATCGTCATCCTATAAATTGGGGGGAACTCCTCGCAGCTGGATTGCGGCATTGGGACGCCCAACAGCAGTGCGGTAATTCAGACTTTGCATTTTCAGCTGTGCTGCCAAGAATGGTTTGTTGCCTCAATGTTGTGAAAAGTGCACTCGAATTTGAAGACGGGGGGGGGGGGGGAGGGGGGGCGTCTTGTTGTTCATTTTCCGCACGTCAAGCTTCATGTTTAATGTTTAATCCATGACTGATCGAACCTTTACTCGTATAAAAGCTGAAGTAAACCACATCTTTGAGTTTATGCTCGTACGAATTTGCCGCCGAAAAAATTCGATGAAAAAAACTGTTTTCGCTGGTCGGGGAAAAAAGGGGGATGGCAATTTACGGCCCAAATCGAATCGAGTTTCCATACAACATTTTTTCCACGCTACATTCTTTGGCGTGCCAGAAAAGTCAATAAGGATATTATTTCCACGCGGTTTATTTATAACACTTGCACTCAGTTGACTCTCAAAGGGTGACGTGTAAATAAAGACCTTCATAGTACGTTCAATATTTTCTGGTTGATGCTAACCAGTGAACGCCCGACGTTCACAGCTCCCAAGTGTGGTGCACGTTCATTCGAATGTTTTTTTTGTATCCACTTGTGAGTTGCGGTTTGCCAAGTTTGACTGATTTCAGGAAACTAACATCTGCGTTTTGCTACATTTTTGTATGCTTTGGACACAGCTGTTCCAGTTCCGCCATTTATCGCGTAACGAATGGGCGGACCCAGGAATGCAGTAGCTGAAAATCACAACGATTGTAATGCATGATGATTCGTGGCTAGATGTGCAGTTATTTTTTCTGTAAAACGATATTTTTTTTAAAGTAATTTTTTGCTTCTTTAGTGGGCAGTTTCCTTGTACCACTACGCCAGAATACATCGAATTAGAGCGCATACGCAGCTGAAATACTTCATTTTGCACTGGTCGTCAAAACGAGTGGGGATTCGGGAAGGACGACCCGCTGGACGGGGGGGGGGGGGTGAAAATAACTCCAGTCGCAGCCAACAGAGGGCACGTGCCTGAGAGAATGTTTAGCCGAGAAGATGAAGTCCGCATGTACGCCGATGCTGAGCGCACATCGTTGCATCACGCGATTGTGAGAAATGACGGTGGCTAATGGGGGGGGGAGGCCTTAATCCAGCAGTGGATGAATCGTGTGCTGATTATGATGATTCTGAAGAGTGAAAGGAACCAATTTTGGAGTGTCATGTTCACAATTTCTAACCAAGACTGCGAATGGTTAATGCAGCCCCAACCTTAAAATGTGCAATTAACAATAATGGAATTTCCATCTGTACTCATGACTAAGCGTTGGAGAAAGTGGGTTGCCGTTCGTTGACTAGTCTTCGTGTTGAACCCATATTTTGGGCAGTAGAGAAGCAATGCAGCGCTGCTGTTCTGCGATAATAATGATCTGTCTAAAACACTGCTGCCTTTTGCGGATGTCTGTGCGGATTTTCGAGTTTAAATACATAAGCCACGTGGGCAATGTTTGCGTAGAATTCTTAAACAATGCCGCTTGCTTTATTTTTGGACCACGGCGCTAGATCCTGTCGATGCTACGTACCTGGTAATGTAAAAGAGAAACAATCACGAAGATAACTCTGCATTTTAATCCACTTAACTATGAAAAAGGCAATTTATACGTGTAGAAATGTATATTTAGCAAGTGCTTAGCATTGAGTTTTATTCTAACTAACGTAATAACGTGTTGTGTCGTGAAGGAACGAACACAAGGTTCTGCGATTTTTATTCGCGTAGTCTGAATTGGAGAGATTACTTGTAAGGGCGGGTGCATCGAGTGGGGGAAGTCTCTGGTAAGCGCGATTGACGTGTTCCAATGTTTGGAACATTTTATATCCTCCTATCCGTCTATTTATTCATCAGAGGAGACCACATATTTTCACGAAAACCTTTTATGCATGTGGATGTTGAACGTCTTTCGCACCGTACGTAGCCAACCGCGCTAAGCGGAGGTGTGGGGAAGGACGGCAAACTAAAGACATAAAATACCCACGTCCAAATCCTACAGATTTTTGCTGACGATACTGGCAATGGAATATGTTAAAAATTCTTTATTTTTTCCCCCCTTTAAAACAAAAAATAAGGGGACTCAATGTTTCCCTCAACGCAAACTAAAATGGATTCTTGTTTTGTGGCCTCCGGAGTGAGATTGCAGCTCTGGATGGTTGATTTCTGTGGTACTTCCCAAGAAACGGTTTTTGTGTCTAATCCCATGTCTTCTGTCGAAAACGATGATACTTCCCTGTGAAACCCCTCGCATAGCTGCGCTGAGACTGTGTATGCAGCTGTGCCGGGGGACTGTACCTTGACATTTGAAGTGTTTCGGAAAAAAAGGCAGCTGGGCCACACCCAGTTGGCATTTCTTTAACACTCGTACATATAAAGCCATCAAAGTCGGAGAGCAATGCTGGGGTTACAGCTTGTGATGAATGCGTTATGTTTTCAATGTGTTTGTTTTTAATATGATATGATTACTAAATGCTTCAGTGTATAATCACTGATGAGGCCAAGGTGTATTGAACAAAAAAAATGCATACGTCAAACAGAATTGAGCAAAAACATCCGAAGCAAAAACCTTTTTCAAAGTTTGAAGTCTCATTTGAGAATTTCCCCGGTTTAAACAAGTCGGTGATTGCCTGCTCATATGAGCATAGAAATAGTGCTAATCGTATTTAAATCCCTGAGCCAGTGAGACATTCCACCATGCTATGGCAGGAGGGAGTTCATCCATAGGACAACCACTGTTGATATCCTGGCGAAGTGGGTCGCGTTAAATGACCCTGAACTAGGATTTGAATTTGCAACTGCTCCGACCACGAGCAGCTCCCTCTTACGCTAAGCCACCTGACCTATTGGGGGGACTCTTGATATGAAATGTTCAGAAATCTTCGTTGCAGTGGTTATGCACACACATACTTTTTTCGGTGTATTAGGGCACCGCGGTGGAAAGAGATCTGATCATTCATAATCAACTTTTTGGGTTTAGATCGCGTTATTTATAAATGTGTCGTAACCCAGCTCACCACCTGGAGGCCTTCCAAGCTTGTCCGTGGTTCTTCAGCGATTCTGAGATGCAACTTGCATGAACGACACTGTATAGAACTCAACATTATTATTAATACATTTTTGGTTATGGCAGTGTTTTTTTTATGTAACGAGCCATGCAAACCATAACCACGCACATTTCTTGCCCCATGTTTCTGGTGGATTTGGTGTCGCGACAGTCCAGATTATAATGGCCTGCCACGTGGTGGCCACAATTATGTGTGCATGTTGAACAAACCGTGCAAATCGAAGGAGCGTGGGAAGGACAATAAAACTAAACACAAAGTGAAGTTTTGATTTAAAGCTTTCGTGACTGCAGGGATTCATATTTTTGGTTCTTTCGGTAAATCGAAGGAGCGTGGGAAGGACAATAAAACTAAACACAAAGTGAAGTTTTGATTTAAAGCTTTCGTGACCGCAGGGATTCATATTCTTGGTTCTTTCGGTAAAGTCGCGTAGAAGGGAAATAATAAAATAATATAAATAATAAACAATAAAAATTCTCACGACGTTTCGACTGCAACACAAGCAATCATCATCAGGTGTGAAATCCACACCAAGAAAATTTGAAAAAATCGCTGTCTGTGGTGCTGACGTTAGGACAAACCGCCACTTTTTTCAAAAATGTTCTTGCTGTGGATTTCACACCTGATGATGATTGCTTGTGTTGCAGTCGAAACGTCGTGAGAATTTTTATTATTTTATATTTGTATTTTATTATTTCCCTTCTACGTGACTTTACCGAAAGAACCAAGAATACAAAGTGAAGTGTTCAAGGATCTGTCACCAAGTGCCTCCCCCCTCCCGCCTGTGCCGACGTTCAGAGGCCTTCGACAACGAGCTCATCATGAGGACGCTGCAGGACCTGGTGGCTGGGCGTGCGGCCCAAGTGCCCGTCTATGACTTCGTCACGAGCTCCAGGTGTGGAAGGGTGGGAATCTGCTTCGTCTTCCTCTGGTTAGCGGTTGTCGATCCTCACCTGCTCCTGTTGATGTCCACTCCGGGACACGGCCTGCCAGCAGCTGTGCCTCCCCCCCCCTCCCCCCCTTTGTCAGGTTGAAACCACTCCAACGATCCACTACCATTTAAGCCCTTTGTTACTTCGCCATTGATTTAAACAACCTTTGTCTCGATTGCAATTGCCCCTCCCTCTCTTCTGTTTCGTTGCGGATGCCCATGACAGCAGGCCAACACTTGTTAAAATCGTGGCGTTTTAAAGTCTCCCATTGTGGTGGTTTAGTGCCGTTGTTAATGAGCAGGATATCAATTCCTGTGCTTGCTCCGTTTTGCACGTCGCAGACAATTGGATTGCTAATTCACGATTGTAAGTCTCAGAATAAGGTGCTCAAAATAACACTCGGCAGTTATAATTGGTAGTTATAACCTGGCACGTGTTTATAGAGGCCCTTTGTCACAACTGAATCCCAAAATATATGTATTTTAAAAAAGCTATCGCAGGCTTGGTTCCACACAACAACAAGTCCTCGCATCTGCATCCTTTAACTCAATGCGGCCACGGGATCACGTGACTAAATGGAATTCCCCCAGCCTTCCACAGCAGCGGTCGAGGTTGTCGATCGATAGCAAGGTCTTTCTTTCTCTCTCTCCGTCTGCGTGTGTGTGCTTCATTGATTGTGGCGCGACGTGTCGAGCCCTATCGCACTCCCCCCCCCCTCCCTCCATCTCCATTCCATGCATCCGGTTGGGATGGCATTGTCCAGCCTCGGGCCGAGGTGTGCCGGCGACTGGGTGGGTGTGCGGGTGTGGGCTGGGCCTGTTCCTACCTGTCAAGTTGGCCCTGGTTCAGCAGGAAGCGCTAAACCCCGTCCGTCCGGCCTTTGTGCTGCCCAAACTCGCGGGTGCCTGTCCGCGACCGTCATCGGCGTCTCTTTGTTTTGTTTTTTTTCCCCTCCTCCACCGCGTCACGAAGAGGGGCACTGGGTTTTTCTCGCGCAGTTACACAAAAAATGAAGAACGCACACCACGGAGAGAGACGCACATTTATGGGTTCAAGGTTAATTCCCTGGGAGGGGAAACGAGGCGAATGGATTTAAGAGCCCTCTGGACTTCCATCCTCCTACTCTTGAGATTTTTTTTACCTCCGATTTAGGGGGAAGCAATTGTTGTGTCTCATGCCGTGCAGCTTGGGTGCGTGTTGACCTGCTTGATTGTAGGAAAGTTGGTGGTGTGAGCAGTGCATGCAGGACTATGTTTATATTTGTAGCTTGCCACCAGGAAGCGCCATTTGCAGGGCTGCTTTTGGCAGGAAAGCCGCAAGATAACACCGGCCACGTTTAGCCGCGCCCCGTATCACAAGCCGCCACGCTCGCTCCGCACAATCGCCGCCGGACCCCGCTACGCGGAGATATTAAGGGTACCCTCCCCCCCCCCCTTTTTCCGCAGCTCTGGCTCGTCTAGGAGAGCCCGGTGCGTAAACCAACTCCTACCACCGCCTCCCCCTCTTCCATATGCGTCTTGACACGTTGAGCATTGAGAACCGATTTGAATACGCTTGACTTCAGTAAGAAACCAGAGCCTTCCCCTGTTACAGCAGAGCCGTGCAGTAGCGACTGATGCCTGGGTGAATCGATTGGCCATTTGGTTGCTGGTCTCCGCCATGTCCAGGCGTGTTTGATTTTTGGCCCAGGTGTGCACGCGCAATGGTCAGGGGGATGGGTTTGGGTGGTTCTACCGTCGTGAAGTTCACTTGGCGTTTTGACCATGGTAACTTAATTGTGGTTGACCGAATGATTGGGGGCAGTTTTAAGTGAGGAGTGTAACTAGCCATAAGTTTATCGACTGGTTTGGCAATCCCAATTATATATTTATTTTAACTCTGCTGCCATCAATTCTCAATGGCTCTGACGATGTCTGAAATATATTATAGGCCATGAGCAGAAAGTATGCACAGCCATGCCAGGTGCAGTTTTACAACACTCCCAAAATCCTGAACACCTTGTGCCGATACGCGCACGTTAGGTGTGCGCGAGCTTGCACCAACAGACACGTCTTCTCTCGCTTTGTTACAGATGCTCTCAGTGCTCTAAGGGACTGGTGGGAGGGGGTAGGGGTGGACAGTATCGCAGTTCCGTCATCACATCACTACTCGGGGGTTGCTTCAATATAAGGGTCACCCTCCAGGGCTTAATTTCAGCTGAGGTTTGTCCGTTCCTGCGACGTGGAAAATACTTCCACGCCTAGACCACCGTGGCCATCGGACCTCTCGCTATGGCCGTGACTAACATCTACCAGTGACCCGGAAAACATTCGGTGAGAAATTAAGCCCTGGCCTCGCCTCTCAATTAAGCACCACCTGGTCTAGTGCTTCCAGGGCAGTGGATTCATAAAAGATAAAGTCTTCCTGTCTCATGCTTTGCATCTCTTTATTACCTGGCTCGTATCACCTACTAATGGATCATGTAATTGATTTATTTTTGCCTTTCTTGCCTGCCTTCGTAATGTGGTCCTTGAGTGAGAATTTTTTTTATCGATAAGTAATGGAGAAGTTTCCACAAGCGTAGAGCAAGTCGCAACTCTGTTTTCGTGCCCTATTATTCCAGCTTTCCGTGACCAGGAGTTGAAACGGGGTGGTTGCTGTGTGGCTCTGGTTACCCTTATGTATTCAAGGGTAGAGAGTTTGTCCTCGGCTCAATCATCAGTGAACTAAACAACCACTAGGAAAGTTAAATATTTCACTTAATTTGACCCGTTCCTGCACTGAGGGCTTTTTTTGATTACCATGCGATGAAAATGCTTTACAGTACATGCATGTGCCACCTAGTGTCAATAAGAGACCTACAAAAAGGGACTTTCTGGAGCCGGTCTCCCACAAGGTGGTACACCGCTCACTGTATGAGTTCCAACTGAAAATATCTTTACAACATAATCATGCCAATGGCATAAAAATGTAACTGTCACTCTGAAGGATATCAACAACTATTTGGGGAAGCTTTCATCCGGCAGTAGCTTGATCATCGCTGATGACAAACGAATAATTCGATCGGATACATAAGGCCTGCCTGCCCACACTTCTCTTCTGTGGCAAAACATGGAAAGCTGGAAAAAAGTTTCCGAGCCGTCACTTTGTCTGAGGCCCCCCTGACTCAGAAGCCAAAGCTGATGGTGGTGGTAATAGCGAAGTGAAGCATGGGGCTTGGTCGTAGTTGGAGGGTGGTTGCACTCAGAAGCTGTGGTGATGGTGGTGGTGTTGGTAATGGTGGTAATAGCGTGGTGAGGCATGGGACTTGGCCGTAGTGGGAGGGTGACGACGACGGCGGTGGCGGCGGTGGTGGTGTGCGGTGGCGTGCGGTGGCGTGCAGGACGGCCGAGTTGATGGTGTACCCGGCCGACGTGGTGCTCTTTGAGGGCATCCTTGTCTTCTACCTACAAGAGATCCGGGACATGTTCCACATGAAGCTCTTTGTGGACATGGATGCCGACACGAGGCTCTCCCGGAGAGGTGCGACTCCACGCAAACCGCGCGCGTGCGCTCGGTCTCTCACTTGTTTCTTCTCCGTGCGCCGCATGCGGCCTCGACCAATAAGAGGCTGAACAGTGCGTGAAAATCTGGTCCAATTTTCTAAATGGTTCTTGAGCCGTTTGCCTGAAAAATTGCTGTCGGTACCATCTAAGGTGGAAAAATCCCAACGATTTTTTCGTAGCGTTTTATCGCCATCACAGATATTTATGATGGCAAGACCTTCGTGGTAGATGTGTATGCAAAGCGCCATTTTTAAAATGGTATCGTAGTATGTTTGATAGAACATTTCGTGAAAGGGAGAAAACATACAATTGCGATTTTATGAAACGTGCGTGTAATACGAAATAAGAACGTGAACCATCTGTAAAAACCCACCGAACATGGTCGACACTGCCCTTGATGGATTCTGGCAGCAATTTTTCCACCCCCAGGTGGTACCGACCAAATCCCCCTTGGCTCATGGGCTAAATGGCACCTGGAGCCCCTTTGCTTTCGTGGCTGTCATTTGACCCTGCTCAATCGGTGCCCGTCACGTAACACTTGACGTTGCCGTGCTCCTCGCACGTTTCTTCACCTCCCCTGTGACGTTGCCCCCTACTTCCCTAACCCATTTATCTTCAATGCGTGTGTTTTTAAATGCTGATTAAATTAAATGTTATAAAAATAAACTTTCCAGAGCCATGGTGGTTTATGCCAGTGGCCCTTTTAACGCTGACTTGTGAGAGTTTGGTAAATATTCACAGCGTGGTTTTAGAGAAAATCCCATCGTTTGAAGCGTAGAATCCAGGACTGTGATGACTTGGTCAAGGGTTCATAGTGTGCTCGACCGCGTGGTCTTTCTTCGCATTGCAGTGCTGCGCGACATTTCTGAGCGAGGCAGGGATCTGGAGCAAGTGCTGTCTCAGTACACCAAGTTCGTCAAGCCGGCCTTCGAGGAGTTCTGCCTGCCGGTACGCATCCTCGTCGTGGAGAAATTGTTGCAGCAGCAGTTGACCGTTTCCCATTCCGCTAATGTACATGTACGTCAACAGTTTGGTGCCGTGCGGGAGAGCGTGTGGCACAGTTTATCGCCAGTTTTCAGCGTGCGGTCGTGTCGCTACAGTTCTCTGCGGCGAGTACAATGTCTTTAATAAAGAGCGGTGCTATGCCTCTAAAATAAAATCAACGCTCACCGCTTGGCGCGTTCCGAGATGCGGCGGTGAACGGGACCCAGCCTGCAACTTGCAGAAGCCTCGGAAAGGGGTTAACAGGACCGTGCATCTGGACTTACCTGGAGGTCCCGTGTGGAATGCCGCGTGCGGCCCCCTTATTCATTGGCGACAAAAACCAGGCCTGCCTCTTGTGGGGCCCTCTCTCTTGTGTGAGGTCCACCCCCTGCCAGCAGCACCCCTTTTGGACGTCCCAAGCGGAACTCCCACGGATGCAACGTGTGCACGATAGCGGCTATATGTGATACCCACACAGGGAGCATTCAATGGTTAAGATGAATTCTTACGTTCAGGGATACGTGCATTTATTCGTGTTTATTTAATAGGTGATTGCTTGCGATTCGGGTCAAATGAAGCGCACAAATTCAGTTCCATCCTGAGGGAGCGAATGGAATCGTACAAGTGACACAACAACGAGTAATGCAGCAAACAACCCGAAAGTTATTATTTATTATTATGTCGTGACGCTTAATCGTGGTTATGGTGGTGGATTGTTACATGATGGGATGCGATGAGACGGCTTCCACCCCCCCCCTCCCCATGGAATGCGATACTGTATTTGGCTTATCTGCTGGCAATGATTACAGTGTCAGAATGCTGGTGTTGGGTTTCATGTCAACACGGTTTTAGTAAAAATATTTTAACGAATCTGGGTGCACTGAGATGCGAAACGTGCTCGCATACAATCGTGAGTATTTTAAATGCTTTCCGTGCCGTGCATACTTTTCATTTTTTTCATTGATGTCCACGTTTTCTTATCCATATGTCAAAGCTGGTAATATTCGTTTAACTAAAAATAGTCACGAGCATAAAAGTGGGTTTGAAAGCGTCACAATGATCCACGCATCATTTTTCTTTATAATGAAGGTTTTTGGGTTGGATCGCGTTCTTATAAATGTGTCGCAACCCTCCACCACTCGACACGCCCAATCGGTAAAAAATGTGTCGCGTTAACAAAATGCCAATTAGTTACTTTTTCAGCCCATCGGTGTGTTTGAAGAGTGAATCCACAATATTTAGAATTTGAGTAGTACGACGTTTCGCTGGAAATTACATCCAGCATCTTTGGGCGATTTGCCAGAATAGTGAAGCCATTCACCTGCTTAAGGTCTTAAATAGTGCAGGATGACGTCATCATTGTTGAAATCCATCAGGTTTTGATATCGGAGGTGGGGGGGGTATTGTAATTATATAATAGATTATTAATCAGTTAATTAGTATGCGATTCCTCTATAAGAAATTGTAATAGGTATTGTGTATTGCTTAATAATACGATTCCAGGCTGCGCTAAGTCTGTAGCTATCACTATTCTGGCAAATTGCCCGAAGCTGCTGTATGTAATTACCAGCGAAACGTCGTACTACTCAAATTCTAAATGTTGTGAATTCACTCTTCAAACACACCGGTGGGCTGTCTAAGTAACTAATTGGCGTTTTGTTAACGTGACAATTTTTACTGATTGGCTGTGTCGGGTGGTGGAGGGTTGTGATACATTTATAATAGCGTGATCTAACCCAAAAACCTGTATTATGAATAATACTGGTCGCGAAAGGCGATGTGTATAATTTTTCTTGTTTGTTTTTTTAAATACACAGGGTCGCCGATAATGTGCAACACTGAGTTTGTGTTTCTTCGATCAGACAAAGAAGTACGCAGATGTCATCATTCCTAGAGGTGCCGAGAACATGGGTAAGCCGCGTCCTCTTTCCTTTACATCTGCAACGCACGCACCGCTCACTCGTACCTCGATCACAGGACACAAGAAGTCGAGGTGATTTTCCGCGGCTCTGAGCTAGTTTTTCGGAAATTCCACATTCCTATGGTGGGGACGAGTTTGTACACAGGATGACCGCTGTTGACTTCCCGCGAAGTGATGCTCGTTTTATTGACCCTGATGGGGATTATGGGGCCGAGTCGACACCCAACCAGGATTTTGAACATTTCAATGTCTGATTGCAAGCCCCCACTCTACTGTTTCTAGATTTGAAGTTTCGTGACTGCAAGAATTCATACTCTTTGGTTTTTTCGGTAAAGTCACGTAGGTAGCAAAAGCACACCGCTTAAGTGCGGTGTGCTTTCGCTAAGTTATCCCCACCTGAAGAAGGACGCTTGTGTTGCGCCCGAAACGTCGTGATTTAATTTATTTCAATTTTTTTTACCTACACTCTACTGTTGGTCCACTTGGCCGGTCCAGTGACAATAGACAACAGACTTGGCAGGCAGGAGTCTGCAGCATCGTGGCCTGGTAAACATACCACTCGGTTGCCTTGCCGATAGATCTCCCATCATCACCTTCAGGGCCCAATCATCGCAATACGCCGCAAAATTGTATAACAATCGGCGTACTCTGCCTTGGTGGATGTGTGGTTAAACAGACGAGGGTACGTTCCGCCGTGAAAGAATTCAATGAAATTCTGTTCATATCTAGCAGCCTATTGGCCTTTCAGGATTTACGGAGCAAAACTTTGAATCGATTTCAGTATGCCAGGAATGCCACCAGCAGCATTTAGGCCAATTAGGCTCCGGTAACTAAATGTATATTTATAATGTGTCGTGAAATCGACAAGTGTCTGTTCATCCATTTACTTTGGAAATAATTGTGTGAATTGCTTTACCCGCAGTCCACCAAGTTAGTGCAACTACCTCTTGCACACTATCATGTCTCCATTACAGTTGGTGTGTGTGTGTAATATATATGGGGAGCAGTAGTGTAGTGGTTGGCGCACCGCGTTACAAACCCAGCAACCCAAGTTAGATTCCCACTCATGGCCAATACTGGTCCTGGGCCTCCCCTAGGTTCACTCGGCCTCAAATGAGTACCTGGTGCGGTGTAAAAACATCACCACTGGGGAGACGAAGGCGGCCGGGCGTGGTGCTGACCACCCACCCCCACGAGTGCCGTGCCGGCCTTCACAGGTGCTCGCTAACAGCACTTGCCCCTACAGTCTATTAAGGCGAAACGGGGTATCTTTGTCTTGGTGTTATAGAAGCTATGCAGGGAATGTGTCATGTCCGATTTCCCGAGGCGAACTGCGCCTTCGCATTTTGCGAGCGACGCCCAGACCGCACGAGAGATGGGTTCACTCGTGCCGGAGGCTTGGGGTGCGTCCTTGAGTGCTTAGCTCACTCGGTGTATAGCTGTTCGAGTACTTTGAACTCTGTCTTCAATTAGCACACAGTGTGTGCAGCCAATGTATGTTTACATTTCAATCGTCATTGCTGCACCTTGATCAGAAGTTAATATATACATGTATGCATCAATAACACTGCCTTAAAAATAAAAAGTATATATAATAGGTGACATGGGCAATAGCCCCTTGAATAACAACCGTTTACCTGTGCACACCCACACTCTGGTGGGCGTATCGCGGGCCGGTTGTCACAAGCATCGAACATGTGCAGTATCGCGCTCGCACTCATTGACCTGAATGCATGTTGAACTTCTTTCACACCATGCGTAGCCAACCGTGCTAATCGCAGGTGCGGGGTGGGAGGGGGACAAAAAGCAGTTCTCACGAAAAACATTTTTCAATCTATTAAAAGTGCATAGCTCCAGTGGCTTCCTAATATTGAAGGAAACGTGTTCCAGACAGCTCCCAGAAGTAAATCTCAACAAATCCATCGCAAACATTTTTAAAAAAGCCTAAATTTGTGTGTTGTGCCAGAGCTGCCTGCAAACGTCTTCGCTGGATGTCCATCTTGATTGCTTCTTTAGGTCGGGGCGCAGGCATGTCACGTCACGCTCACGGGTGGAGCATCCTTTACTACTCCCGATCGTAGTGTGTCGGGGCACGAGCCAACGTTTTGTTTACGTTCGGTGCGACGATAATCTGTCCGTGCAGGGCCGAATCCTGCGATTTGACGGTCGTAGAGAACCCACCAGTTCATTTGCCGGGGAGCCTTGATGAAAGTACTACAGGTTGCAGTTAGGAGCCTTCAGCTCCAAACTGCACGCAGGAGTTAACTATGCAATCGTGTGGCTGGAATGGACAATAGCCAGCATGCATCTCTCACTTCGATGTCAGTTCACACTTGGCACTCGCAGTCGTCCACCTGCTAGATATTTGGGGAAGTTGGTATTTACGAGCCATCTGTTGTAAACTGAAGCCCAAAGAATATCAAGAGTTGCAACTATAATCAAGGTCTGGCTTAGAAATAAATAATGATTCGTTATGGACTCTCACTACGGTCAAATACATTTCCCGATCTGCATTCGAAATAAAGTGTTTAGCAAAACCGACTGAGTGCAGACAGGCGTGACCAACTGAAGAAGTCCTTTTCAAAGTTTGTTTTTGTTTTGCGCGGGAAGCAGACTCGTGAGCCATGGTTACGCTTTTGGAAGCGTGTAAATGTTTTCCCCCCCCCCAACCTTTAGCCAAAAGGGCAATGTGTACGTGTAGGTGCGCGCACGTGCACACACGTGCGCAGGCGCCATGCGTGTAAATGGCGACATGCGCAGCGTTTTTTTTCCTCGCTGATTTTTCTTGTCCACCTGGAAATGTCCAGTGCCTTCTTGCGGCCGAGCTCGAACCGGTGCGGTGCCGTGAACACGTTGCGTGTGTTTATTTGTGCGCTTGCAAACGCTGTTACAGTACCTATAGCCCATGTGTGCAGCGTGCCGAAACATGCGCACGACACCAAAACACGTAGGTCCGGAAAAAAAAAAAATCCCCTCCCACGCCCCTTTCATAGGGGCCTTGACCGATTTATAAAGGAAAGTGTACGGACAGTCGTGTGTAGTAAATCGCATGCAACATCTAGTTCAAGTTAATTTATTTGGTATAGCCCTGTGAGCCATTCGGCTCTTCAATCGGGTGCAACCACAAAAAACAAAAACATGAACAAGAAAACATCTTAAAGTGACTATGTGCAAACAGAAAATCCAAGAAAAGCCAGCAAAATATTGCAGAAAAAGCACACCAACACTTTGTGCAAAAATCCCAGGTGGGATGCAAGTCAAACAACAACAACCACAAGACAAGTTGGATTAAGGCCATCATTCTAACTCTGTACGACAACAAACAAACATGGCCAAACCAAAAAACTTTTCGAAAATCACCAAAATAAAGCCATAAAAGCAATGAAACAGTGATCATAGGAACTGTGACCGAATTTTCACAATAAACGATGTAAACAACATGTACTACCAAACTCTGCAGCCATAGCTGGCTGCATGAGTCACTCCACAACAGCAGGAGCATCAGTCGGAGTATCAACATTTTTCAATGCACCTTTTAAGATCAGCACTTTAAGATCAGCACACTAAATCAAAACACAGATAATACTTTGCAGCGATCATCCGGAGCGAAACATTGTATTTTAGGCCACTGAATTGCAGTGGCAGCTAGGGGTGTACAACTCCTCTAGAGCAGTTTTGAGTGAAGATCTCATAGGTAGTGATTCAAGTTGCAGTTTATTGGCAATAGCATTCCAGACCCTGGGGACATCAATAGCAAAGGCCCTTCCTCCAGTATTTGTACGGCAATAGGGAATGTGAAGCTGGTAAATGAGCGAAGACCTTAGGTCTAAACGCACCACACTACTAAAACTGATCTATGGCTCGAGTTTCCTGGGTGGCTGCTGACTGAGTGGCTGCTGCGGGCCGTCGCCACCGAAGCTAGCTGGGTAACTGGCTAAATGGGATTTTCTGTGCAACAAATACACATTGCATTGAAATGGCAGGGAGAGGTTTGGAAAATAATACTAGATTGAGATACAATGGGAACCTCATTTGCCAGTAAAAATATGATAATTGGTTTTTTTACCCTTCTATCTGGCAACAAAACTGACACCTTTTTGGCATCATCTGGTCCAACCCATGTGAGACTAGGCTCTAAGGAAAGCTGTCTCGGGTGTGGACCAATCAACTTTCAAGGACAGTGTACATTATCAGAGTTATGTCTTTTGTTTGTATTATGACTGCAGGTATTGCGGTCTATGCAAACATGACTCCTTGTAAAAAGGTGTCAGTTTTGTTGCCAGATAGAAGGGTAAAAAACCAATTATCATAGATTGAGATACTGAAGCGGTTGGAGTAACACATACAGAAGAGACGCATGGTCAATTTAAAGTTACTCTTAATGTTAATGTAATTTTAAGGGAGGGGAGAGGATGTGATCTTGAGATCTCCTCTGACAACTGCCTAAACCTTGAGCCGTTGACCGTCGGACTCGCCGCTTCGTGGAAATCAACCCCCGCGTGGATTGACCGACTCGACGAATCCGGCAATTTAAACCGTAGGTCAAACTTAAACGGTCGCTGCGTTCTGGCCCTGCGTCCCCAAGGCGAGAGAGTCCCTTCAACGGAGTGTTTTTGTAGCCTTTAAACGCTTTCATTTGCTGCAGTCTTGCAGGTGCGACACTCTTCATCCTGTCTGCTCTCGGTTAGAAGTGAAAGTTGCGCGAAAGTCAAACTGATGAAACGCGTTTATCCTAAAATGTTGTACAGTCTGTGGAGCATTTAGGAGCGACTTGCCCTTCCCATTAACCTCCAAAGCCGTTGCATACCCCCCCCCCTCCCCTTACTTCGTATACGAGACAAACGACGATGATGACCGATCAACGTGTGTGCCGTCTTGCGCGACCAAAGCGACGCATCTTTGCTGTCCCGTGTTCTCTCGCAAACAGTGGCCATCAACCTCATCGTGCAGCACATCCAGGACATCCTCATGGGAGGGCTGATGAAGCGTCTCAACGGCCACTCCAATGGCTACAGCTCCCCCGTCGCGCGCATCGCTGCCGAGCCCAGCAGCCGACCCCACTGACCTGGCCGCCATCGTGCCCCCCCCCC
>CM025617.2:7403080-7419283 GCA_014621495.2 Entosphenus tridentatus
CCCCCCCCCCCCCTCTTCGGCCGTGACCCCAAAGACCCTGGCTGGCCCAATTGGCCCGGCGGTTTTACCGGGCCTTGTTGCCGGATGCAAGAGTTCAATGTGCTGCAGGGGGGTGGGGGTCGTAGGGGAAGGTTTTGGCCGCACGTGAAACGGCGCGGCCAGTGCCGTAGCCCCCCCCCCCTCCCCCCCCACCCCACCCCACCCCCCCCCGGCAAGTCCTAGGGATTTTACAAGAGTTGTCAGGGTAGAGTTTGTGTTGTTATTTTTTTGCTGTGTGTATATACACGCACGTGTATGTATATATGCTGCGTACACATAAATTGGATGCAGTACCATACATGTACATACATGCACATGGCTACCTTTTACTGCGTGCGAATAGGGTAAAATTTAACCACGTGTATATACACACGGTGTAATATAGTGTTGTTCATAATGCCGCCCTCCCCGAGTACTCTCTCTCTTACTGTGTTCAATGTGCTTTAACTCTGCCAATTTCACATTTGCCAAGCAGTTAACGAATTGATGTACATCGAGACTGGCCGGACGCGAGCCCGGGGTCGAACGGGTTCAGGTGGAGAGATGTTGGGCGTGCTCCAATGCGTGCGACGCTGGTGGAGTGGTGCTGTTTGTGAGAAGGCCGAAAAATGTAACACTACGGCGGCTCCCAAGGATTGACGTTTCGATCACGGCAGAGGTCACGAAGCTTCGGGGCGCTCGCACCCTTCCAGACCTGTGCACGGCCTCGCCTCACTCGAACTGCCAAAAATACGTTTTGAAAATTACTTTTAGCCGCTCCTGGGTTCTCGACTGTGTTTTTGGGTGTTCCCCTTAGCAGTGCATGACCGGCGCTTGCTGTCCGATTTTCTATTAAACCTTTTTTTTTTTTAAACTGGAGGTTTAGAAAAAACAAATCAGTATTAGGTCGCATCAATTGGCGATAACGCACGCGAATTTGATTTTGCCAGTGCAGGGAGGTGAGGGGTGGAGATGGGGTGGAGGGAGCGGGAAGTGTTTGGAATTGCAGATGCTCGCACGCGGCAAACGGAACCCGAGTCCCGCAGCGAATGCGTGCGGTGTCCACCCGTGGCGCCCATCTGCTGTGGAGTGTGGCCGTCGCTCGCGGGCGCTGCACGAGCAGGCCCAACGTGGAGGGGTGAGGGGGGGGGGCTGTCTGCGCACGACGAGGCCGCGCGAAGACACAAAGCAGCGCACCGACTCGGCCGTTAGCTGGCAAGTCCATCCACATCCCTCGCCACGTGCTCGCCCACGATGATCTGGAATTCATTTTTTTAAATCGCATTTCGTGTTAGAGGATTATTGCCGCGCGCCCGCTCACACCCCGGCGACTGCCTGCGCGCATGCCGAGTGGAATGATGCACTGGGGAGACGTTTTTTAATATCGCGTGTCCTTTAAAATGCCCGCGGCAGTATTTGTCCATACCTTGTGCTCGGGTGCTGTTCGCGCATCTTCGTGAACGAACTCTCTTCGCTGCCCCACTGCAAGAACGGCGCTCGCAAATTCCTGTACGCTTAACGCAAAGAGTGCACGGCCCGCGGTCCAGTTCGCGTATCATCATCGTCGTCGTAATAAATTAGCTTGTTTACCATTGCCAAATCTGCAACATCTCGGTTAAGGACCGGAGGATTATCTTTTTGGTTTGGGTTTTCTTACTGCGAGATGTACTTTTCTTTCCAATGAATGTCGGTGCTCGCGTTGAAGGAAGAAATCTTCGTAGATGTAAGTGGTAAGGTGGGCGATGGGGAGGTTCCTTTACACATGTCAACCCTTAACCACCGGCTATCGTTTTAACAACTCGTCGAAAGTGTGTCCACTGTCGCTGAGGACGACGGAGTAAGGGAGTTTATTTAGATCTTGACTTAAAGCTTTCATGACCGCAGGAATTGATATTATTTGGGAAAGACCTAAAGAATATAGTTTATTTACAGTTAAGATGCAAAGGGTCAATAAATAAAAATACCACATTTGACATTTCTGACGACTTGGGACACACAATCTGCATACAAACCCTCGTGTTTAAACTCCGCATTTGTCACCCTTTCAAGCCAGTGAAATTGAATCTTTCTTTTTACTTGAATCTTTCGCATTGCCTGTCCTGTCTGACAGTCTATAGCACGGGACACGCGTAATTCCAAAAATGCCTTTTTGCTAAACAGACTGAGACTACTACCTGTTTGGGAATGGCTTTGTGGACCTTGTTTAGACGAGCCCTGCTTAAAAATACTTTTATTTTTCATGAACACATTTGACTTACCATCAAGATGCACGCGTCTGTTTATTACGTAGAGGGCGCTCGGCAGAGACTTGAAATGGGACCCTTCGGTCTTTTCTCACGGTGCATTTCCAATATTTGTTTTCTAGCGCACTTAAAAAGAAAAGAAAAAACAATGCATGGTAACCTCAAGTGTCGATTTATTTTAATGGGTTCCGAATGAAAGTTGGTATACAAAAACGTAGGTAATGCCATACGAGACCAGAATATGATGGAGGGGAATATTGATTTTGTTTTGCAGTTTTAAATTATTTATTTTTGACAACAAACATTGCCTTCTGCTGGGATGGGTTGCCTTGACGGTGAAGTTTTGCAGGTCGGTATTCCAGAACTGAAGTCTAATTGGTAACGCGGCTTTGTAAAGGGCATGCCTCGTTTCACATTAAACCTTGTTAAGGGACGGGCTTCATTTGTGTGTTTTTTTTGTCCGCGCGTCGCTTGGAATGCAACACCGCACGTTGACAAGAGCTACGTTTGGCGTGCTGCACCATGGACCAGATGGCACCACTGAATGGTGGCTTTGCCTGCCGAATGAAAGGGGCCGTCCATAAATGACGTCACGCACCGGGGGGGGGGGGCCAGTCCGACATTTGTGACGAGAGGGGGGGTGGAGAAAGGTCACATCAAAATGCGCGACTTTAAATAAATATAGAATTGTAACAATAGGTTTGATTAATTTTCATTATTAACTATATTTAAATTTACTAAGGTCACCTTTTATTTATGCCATGGAGCATTTTGCTTCTCCATGAGAGAATGGAGGAGCATACATTTGAACATTTTTCATTCTGTGGAATGTGATTGTTATAATTGTACTCTCCATTTTGCTTCGTTCTACAAAGTTTCAAATTTTTTTTATAAATATAGTTTTAATATTTTGTAATTCTAATATAATTTCAATATTATCTTTTGAACATCTGCAGTTTTAGTTCGACTTTGAATATTTTCAAGTGAATTTTATGCTAAATTTAAGCTTTCCAACGCCTTTTTAATGAATGCTTTCTCCTACAACAGGCATGTCCAAAGTCTGGCCCGCGGTCATATTTCATACGGCCCGCAGCTTCGGTCTTATGTGTTATTTTTGGCTCGCTAGCTCTGTCAGAATAAATACATCATAAAACTTTAAAGATGTAATTCCTCATTTCACCACACGGTGGCAGCACCATTCTAACGCTATCTGGCTCTGCATCCGCGTCGCGAACCCTTCTCGAATCATTTCTACGGTGACGTAATATATCACAACGATGTGAGGTGGCTAAGTCGGGGGTCCACACTGCAGCGATTTTTCTCAAAGAGTAAATTGGACATTTTTTGGTGAGAAGGGACAACCAATGGAAGAACTGTCCGATCCTGTATGGCTGGCAAATCTGGCTTTTTTGGTTGACATAACGAAGCATCTGAATCTTCAAGGAAAATATGCAGTGGTGAGCCAGCTATACGCTCCCATCAAAGCCTTTGGAACCAAACTGCAACTTTTCCAAAGACACTTGTCCCAAACAGAGCCCTGCACCGTGCACTTCCCAGCTTTGAAAGAGGTCATTGACAGTTTTCTCACAGGACAGCATCGGTGCGCAAATGAAGAGTTATGCAACAGCTATCGCATATCTTTCTGTGGAATTTAACAAACGCTTTCGGGACTTTGCAGTTATTGAAAAGGACATGTTGCTTTTCTCTTCTCCCTTCTCCGTGGACCCTGATGATGCTCCTCCACAGCTGCAGCTGGAGCTCATTGAGCTGCAGTGTGACGATGAGTGCCGCGGAAAACACCAGCAGTGTTCTCTTGTTGACTTTTACCGGCAGCTGGACAAAAGCAGGCTTCCAGAAATGCGGTCATTCGCTAAGAAAATGCTCAGCTTATTCGGCTCCACATATTTGTGTGAGCAAACATTCTCAGTCATGAACTTAAACAAGAACCAATTGAGGTCAAGGATGAGTGACTTCCACTTGCATGACATTTTACGCATCTCAACCACTGCTCTCAAGCCAGACCTGGTCTCTTTACTGAAATCTAGATCTCAGTATCACCCTTCTCATTAGTGTCGGCAAGTTATCTGTTCCTTGATACATCTGAAATTTAGTGTTTTGAACGGTAGCATCTGTCATTATTAACAGTGAAAAGCCTAAAGCACACTAATGCACTTGGACTTATGGCACTTGTTTTTTATTAAACTCTTGAATAAGATTTGGTTATAACTGTTATGTACCTGTAGATGTGACACAAATTATTGCTTTCTGAAAGATCTTGTAAAAGACAAGGGCAAAATTCACTTGTTTTAAAGTTTAATGATAACAGACCACTTTGCATTACTTCTAACTCCTGTTTAAAATGTTCATGAGGCAAAGATATTTAACTCCTGTAAATTTAAGGTAGTCTATACAGTTTGTTCAATGTTATCTGACTGAAAGGCAGAATTGTGTTTTTAGAATTGTTCATGTCTGCCTGAGTGGATTATATTTGGTTACATTTTCATTTGAAAAATTAAGGTAATTGTGACAATGATAATTGTTTTATAACAGTGTGTGTTTTCATGTAACTTTTGTGGTTAAAAAAATGTCAGAAGGAACTATTGGCCCCCGGGCATCTTCGACTTATCAAATTTGGCCCTCTTTGCAAAAAGTTTGAACACCTCTGTCCTACAACATCAGAGTGCAGTGCCACATTAAATACGCGCTACAATTACAATAGTGTGGAGCGATTTGAAGCATGATTTTAGTTTAAAAATGGAAATATGGTTTTGGGGGGGGGGCAGAGCTTTGTGACGTCATATTTGAGGGGGGTCTGACTTTGTGACGCCGTGTGATGAGGGGCGGGGGGGGTCAAAAATCGTCCAAAATCGCGTGGCGCCATTTATGGACGGCCCAAAGCACAATGTTTTATACCACAGTACTGTGGCTCACAGGAACCCAAATACCACCTGCGGAGTGGCATCTCCTGGTTTAAAGGCACTGGAGAAACTAATGATCGGTGCAGTTGATGGAATGCGCGATTAATATATCCTATCTTGATTTGAAGCTTTTGTGACTGCAGGATCCATACTCTTTGGTTCTTTCGGTAAAGTCACGTAGGTATAAAATAAATCTCCGCAGTCGCACTGTTGATGTTCTGATGGGGTTGATGGTACAGCAGTTTGAGCAATGTCAAAGCCAGGAGGTGGAATTGGCACCATAGTTTGGTGCAAGAGTTGTATGAGAAAGTGAGCCTTTCACCAATGTTTCCAAGTGTGGTGTTGACGGCCAAAATAACTCAGATCCGCTGCGAAATCAATCCGCCAGGTGGCTCGGCGGTAGAGCGAGCAAATGACTCGCAATCGGAAGATTTAACATCCTCGTTTGGAGATTCACTTGTCTTATCACTTGGGGTCGATAAAATTGGTACCTCTGAGGAAGTCGATAGTGATTGTGCTATAGAGACTCATCCACGTCATAGGAATTTGACATTTTCAACACTGGCTCGGAGCTGGAAACAAGATAAGCACCGCTGCAACCCATTTGAGCAAGACATTTCTGGATTTTTGTTGTACGAGTTGACGTTTGGACTTGTATTTCCGCCATGGTATAGTAATGCAGTTCATTCACAAAAGTGCAAAATGGAGCAATGTCCATGGAATTGAATGTTTGCGGAGACCGTTTGTGAGATCAACTACTTCCGACAGGAATGTGCATCAATATACACGACACGCAGCCGCTGGTATCATCACGTGACAATTTCACTTCGCCACAACAAGTATTTGCAGAGATGCGTTGTACGCAGAGGTGATCTCCGTGCACCGCCTTGGCTTCATTTTGACATTTTCTGGTAAAAGCGTCGTGAACAATGAATCGACAATGACGAACCACGCCACTTGGCCGGGGCTGGGTGAGGGGTGGGGCTGGGTGAGGGGTGGGGTGAGGGGTGAGGCGGGGTGAGGGGCGGGGAGGGGCTGGTCACCCCGTGGTGCTCTTATAAAACTCAACGTTTAACCTACTCACGCCGGCTTGTGCCCACCCTCAGTCGGGCATATTTGCGGAATACACCACGCCGCCGTTGACCATGGCCATTGACCGAGCAACCCAACGTTCCTACCAGCTCCCTCCGCAGGAATGTGTTTAATTTGTTTGAGGAGCCAAGCTTCCCTAATTCAATTTGTTTGTTTATGGAGGTCATGCAGGTTTACTCTTCACTGCAGGTCTGTTTAGATTTAGTTATTTTTGAACTATGCAGGGCATCTTCATAAAAATGTTATTTAAATGATAAAAAAACCTCAGCCTTATCGGTCTGAGGTCATGTGTTTTTGTCTTCTCGTGTTGGCCTGCAAAGTTTCAATAAGTCAACTTCAAATAAATAAGTGAGCTATGGAGCATCACTGTACTCGATTTGCATGTTGCGTGGAGTCGAGTGGAATGTGTTCTCTAATCGCTCCAATGGGAGGAAATAAATTCTGCATGGGATGATATCGGCAGCCCATGTAAGGCTTAATGACCATTGCTGAATTCCTACAACGGTTGAAACGCTAACATTGTTATAACGTGCCTAGTTTGAACGCTTTTTTAGATGGGTAATTTTTGTCACGGTTCAAACATGCACCTTATACACTAAACTGGATATAAACAGGACCTGAAAAATAACTCCATAAATGATGTCAAATGTAAAGCGTTCAAGGGAAAAGTTATGTTTTAACAGGATGATACTGAATTTCGATTTAAAGCCGTCCTCAGGTGAAGAACAGGTCTGTTAGAAAGACAGCGTCCTGTTCTTCACCTGAGGACGGCTGCTTGCGTTGTGGCCGAAACGTCGTGATAATTATTTTACTATGTTTTATTTTTATGATTTTATTATTTCCCTTCTACGTGACTTTACCGAAAGAACCAAGAAGATTTAGAAACATGCTTTTAGAGTATTTGGCTACTCTATAAATGTACACGCGATAAGCCACTTTGTTGAGCTATCATTTGTGGCCTAGTCGCTTCTGAAAAACAGATGTATTGCTCCGGTAAAATAAAAACAAATGTCTCTCAGTGGAATTCTCAAATTGCATCTGACGTTGCGGATACGGCCACAAGGTGGAGCCAGGTGAACACTTGAATTGAGCGACTTGTACTCGCCAATCAATCGGCCGTGGGGAACCATGGAGAGTTGCGATTCAACCTTCCACGCCGCCGATGACACTGGTCAACGCACTTTTTCTGGCATAAGGTATTCCAACGGTTTCAAGGTAATTTTGGGGTGCTGATTCCAAATCTGGCATCAGTTTTTGTCTATCACATTTTTTTGAGATGTCAAATATTGCATTTTCAATAAAAACTGCAGAAGAAAAATATTAAATAAATGTGGATATCTACATAAAATGATATTATAAACACACTATCCTAAAAATACAGCACCATATTTTAACACTAAAGCAGTCACTGACTCGCAACAACTTGCAATCATAAGTGACAGAGTTAATTTCGGGTAAAATCAATGAAAATGGGGTATGATAGAGCAAATCTGAGATTTGGAATCAGCACCCTGAAATTAGTCTAAAACAGCTGCAAAAATCCAGGCCAGAAAATGTTTTTTTGTTGTTGTTGACCAGTGTGATCGACCATCAAACCGAATCGGGACCGGGCATGGCCGATGCGCCCACCTGATGCCACAAATGGCGCATCAAATATTCGGCGGCCTGCGAGTGCGTTAACGAATCCCAAACCATGGACCACATCGTAAACACTCCGCTGCTGTCTTCTCGGCTTTAAAGGGGGAATGGAGGAGATCCACTCTGCGTATGTACAGACAATTGAGTGGATAACAAATCTACAATTACATCTTTTAATCTGCTGTTATTATTCTATACGAAAGAAGATCCTCTGCTATCTGCAGACCGTACGACAGCCTCTCTCAGGCTGGTCCAGTCCATGCCGTGTCATGTAACACGGCCGAACCACTGCGGTTTTCTTCTGTGGTTAGTCAGGGCTCACGCTCACCGATTGCCCTTGTGGTCTCTAAGCAAGGGGACACATCGTATGCACAAAAGTTGTAAAAAAAACACTCGAATATCAAATTCGCCAGTACCAAATGAAAAAAAATTGCATTGAAAAACGTCATTTTTAAACTGTACATTATGAAGGAGCTGCGAGACTGCCAATTGGTAAGGTCAGCAAAAGTATTGGGTGTCCATAAAGGTGCCCTCTATTAGTAAACAAGAATTGACATCAGTTTGATCGATACACACACACGGTTTTTTTACCACTAGATGTCAGCAAACCACCAAGAGTATCCTTATTACTATATAAAGCAACATTTTGTAAGCGATATTTGAAAGTCGTGTCTTCATATTCTTGGTTCTTTCGGTAAAATCACGTAGAAGGGAAATAATAAAAATTAAACAAAATTCTCACGACGTTTTGATTGCAACACAAGCAATCATCATTAGGTGTGAAACCCACAGCAAGAACATTTAAAAAAAGTGGCGGTGGTTTTCACACCTGATGATGATTGCTTGTGTTGCAATCGAAACGTCGTGAGAATTTAATTGTTTTATTTGTATTATTTTATTATTTACCTTCTACGTGACTTTACCAAAAGAACCAAGAATATGAATCCCTGCAGTCACGAAAGTTTTCAATAAAAATTTAAGTCGCGTCTTCGTTAAAATAATATTTCTAAGACTGGGGAAAAAACCCTACAGTATTGCAGAGCATTTTGTGCCGGCTATCATAGATTTTAAAATGTTTGGCACGTTGATTTGGAATCATGCAGGTTAGTTCGCAAGCCATCCACGTCTGGGGAAGCTGTTCAACGTGTTGGACACAGCCATAGCGTGTAGTCCACACAAGTCGATTCAAAGATCTTACATGGAATAGGATGCTGCTCTCCTAGCTTATTTTTACATGCTAATCCCTCACATTAACATCATGCTAATCCCTCACATTAACATAGCCACTTCCATGCCCTCGTCGAGGAGGCCGCTTTCCTATCTTCCAGTTACATGCTAATTTCTCACATTAACATCACTAGCCCCACCCACTTCTTTATGACCCTTGATGTACACCCATTTCAAACCTTTTAAGCCAGTCTGCCTCAGTAGCAGACCATGCTTTCCCACCTGATGATGGACGCTTGTGTTGTGCCCCAAACGTCGTGATTTATTTTATTTTATACCTACGTGACTTTACCGAAAGAACCAAAGAGTTTGGTATGGATCGCACCACAGGTCACGTAACGAAAACGTACACTCGCCATGTGCAGGCGCTTTGACAAGTGGATTACAGAGGCATTCACATCAAAACAATCACAGTTGAGATGTTGCCAATCACCCGGGGACTCCCAAATCTCGGTGTGATGCGTTGTCAATGCTGTGAAAGATTTGTGAAGGTTTAGAGCGATGAAACTTATAAAATTGTCATACTAACAAGAGTCTGTATAGTTTCATCGACCGAAATTAAACGGCGAATTAACATTCTTTAATAATGGATACCTTAATAGACACCCTGCATAATGATGCCTATCCATCTGTTTGGTAACATGTTTTCACTACTAAACTCGCCACAGCTTACCAATACAAAAAGCCCATATTTACAATAGTTTTTGGACACGATTGGCAACAAGACACTTTCAAGAAAAAAATGTTAGTCTTAAAAGTAATGTTATTCTGCCCCGCAAGCATAGTGAATATGCACGTGTAGGGGTATAAATGGGCTATGTGGGGCAACGGGGAGGGACTGCAGACACAGTGAAGGAAAAAGTATTTGATCCCCTGCTGATTTTGTACGTTTGCCCACTGACAAAGAAATGATCAGTCTATAATTTTAATAGTAGGTTTATTTGAACAGTGAGAGACAGAATAACAACAACAAAATCCAGAAAAACGCATGTCAAAAATGTTATAAATTGATTTGCATTTTAATGAGGGAAATAAGTATTTGACCCCCTCTCAATCAGAAAGATTTCTGGCTCCCAGGTGTCTTTTAAACAGGTAACGAGCTGAGATTAGGAGCACACTTAAAGGGAGTGCTCCTAATCTCAGCTCGTTACCTGTATAAAAGACACCTGGGTACCAGAAATCTTTCTGAGAGGGGGTCAAATACTTGTTTCCCTCACTGTACCTGCAGGGGCAGTTGCAGTATCCCGAGTCCCGGAGCAGGAGGGGCTGTGGGATGTTCCAGGATCCCACGCAGCCCCCTCCCCACGGGTGGGGGCTTCGGGGTGGTTTTGGATCCCACACAGCCCCGCCCCTCGGTGGAAAAGCGGATATAAACGGACCTCTCGAGAGGTTCGGGAGCCAGTACGAAGACGGAGCGAAGACAGAAGACGGGGCAGCTCAGCTAGGACCCTGGAGCCCCTGACCCGACGTCCTTATCAAGGCCGGGTCTGGGCGGCCAGTGGTTGGGACCCGCACCCTGGCTAGGTCGGGTCAGATAGCCTCCCCTAGGTAATTGTTAGCCGGAGGGCTCGGGAGAGAGATAGCCTCCCCTAGGTAATGGATAGTCGGGAGGGCTCGAGAGCGTGACCAGTGTCAGGGACGCTAGCCATAAGTAGTGTTTCCGTACGGTGTGTTATATGAGAGCGTGAACGGTATCAGGCACGCTAGTATAAGTTGAGTTCCCGTACGGTGTGTTACAATAAACAAATGTACCTCCAAGACAAGCCTCTGGAGTTGTAACACAACACATGCATTAAGCTCCTTTAAATTACTATCTTCCCAGCTTGTTACTTCTATCTTCACAAATACCATCTAAAGTGTAACACCATTTAGTGTCAACAAGAGGCAATGCGTTGAGTAACAGAGCTGTGAGTTTATCGTAAACATTTTGTCAAGCATCTTCAGTGCTTAAACATGAAACAATTAGAAAATGAAAGTTGAATACAGTTATACAGTTGTGTAAAACAAAATGTCCAACATAGCTAAACAGCGTAACCTAATTGAAAAATTGATAATCAACAATTTCATGTTCAGTATTCTCTAGGAAGTAGTTTTTTGGGGAATAATTGATGTGGCAGTGGATTCAAACGTGACAGGATATCAGCAGAATTCAAAAGCAAGTGGGCTGGTCAGTGCAATTTACTGGGCATCCAACGATTCACTTCCCCTCCTGGAGACTGAACCCTCAAAATGTGAGATCACGAATTGATTCCTTTATTTGACCTGTTAGTAATGTCTCATTTGCACCGTATTTCTTGCATGTTTTGCATCGTTTATGTTCCGTTTCTTCGAATCTAAAAGTACATTAGCATCATGCTTATAAATGAAAGTCGATTCCTCAATGCACCATTTGACTGCATCGCGAGCATAAGAAACTGATTTCAATCGTTGAATCGTTACGAGTCTATTATTTACCCTTGCCTCCTCAGTATCCGCGAGACCACAGCGAAACCCTCTGCCTTTATTCTGCTCTTAAAATCCCGAAGCATGGCTCATCCCTGGGTGCGGTGACACGCGGAGGTTTTACGCCTCTTTAATGCAGGTCCAATTTTGCTTGCCGTCACGTACACTCTCTCCCAAAGCGCTGCGCTGAGCTTCCGCCGAGTCTCCTTGGATGCGGGTCGCTCAGATCTGGCGACCGTTCTGACCCGCCAGCGCCGCACCCACGTCGGCGCCAAATCGGTCGCTGCGTGCATCACATCGGGTCGCGCGGATCCGCCTCTCCCCACCGCGGCGTTGTCCGTGCGAGGGCGACGCTCTGGGCTTGTGCCTCAGCGCTGCTGGCGTCGTCGGCGCCGCCTCCACTGCTTGTTGTCCATGTCCTCGACGCAGTCGGGGGGCTCGGGCGTGACGAGGCCGTCAGTCAGCCGGTAGTAAACCACCGTGGAATCGCTCTCCGCGATGGCCAGCGTGACGCTCGCCGGCTCCGTGCCCACGCACGTGTGCTTCATGATCTCGTGAATCCTGCAATGGCAGCAGTGTCCATGAATTGGTGTCGTATGCCTTACCTCGAGCGTGGATGAATAGGCCAAATGTCCCCCTGGAGAGGCTCCCGTGCACTAACTCTCACGGTGGTCTGACCACCAGCAGTGGCTTGAGCAAGCAATTTCAGGGCTGCACCGTTACCTTGACTTATCTTTAGGCATTTAAAAACACTTACTTGTTTTGTCTATCATGCTCAGGATACAAGCATGTAAACATGCAAGTAAGAATAGATTGATTTGAAGCTTTCATGACTGCAGGAATCCATACTCTTTGGCGACATTGTCAGTTTTGTTGCCAGATAAAAGGGTAAAAAAACAATTATCATATTTTGATACTGGCAAAGGAGGTTCTAATGGTGACATAGTCATCCTTTCAGCCGACAAGGGCAATGCCACAGTTATCATGGATAAAACCACATACAACAAAATCCAGAACCTTCTTAATGATGGCAGTTATACTAAAATCAACAAAGATCCTACCAACTGCCTGGCTACAAAAAACAACAATAACATCACTAATTCGGCCACATGGCCAGCCAGCACTGAACCATTTTTTCAACCACATCAATTCCATACACCCATCCATCAAATTCACCATGGAAGTGGAAAATGATGGCAAGCTACCATTCCTGGATGTTTTGATCGAGAAGAGGCCTGATGGCTCATTGGGACATTCCGTCTACAGAAAAGCCACCCACACGGATTCCTATCTAAAGCCTGACTCCCACCACCATCCGGCCCAGAAGAACACCCTCATCAAAACACTACACCATAGGGCCCGCTGCATCTCCGACCAGCGCCACCTAGCCAGTGAACTGGAGCACATACACCAAGCCCTCAAGATGAATGGATACTCAGACCGCACAATCCGCAAAGCTTTAGCCCCAACCATGGTGAGACAACCATCTGTGGACCCAATCAAAACCATCACCTTGCCTTACATAGCAGGTGTTACCAAAAAGATTTCCAAAATCTTAAACAAACACAAGATCCAGGTCCGATTCAATACAGTACACACAAATCTGTGATTTGATCCCATCTTTGAAGGATGTCATTCCTGACATGCAATACCCTGGTGTCTACAAACTAAGTTTTGTCTGCGGCAGCAGTTACTTTGGGGAAACGAAACGACATGTCTCGGACCGTGTTTGCGAACACAAGGCAGATTTGAAACACGGCCACACTGGCAAATATTGCCGATGCCACGACACCTCACCATCGCTCTCTTCCTTCCGCGGAATTATGTCGATGTTGTGTATTTGACACTGATCCTTCAAGGTCTGCTCTTACAGTATCCCACCATCTGGCTTTTGGTCTTCCCTTTGGTCATCCCTCCTCTAGCTGCTCAACGTATTTGCCCGACTTGGTAAACTGCTCTCCATAACCGTAAACACGAGTCACACCCAGCTTGGCAATGTCTCCTAAGGCTTTCCTACAAACTTCCAAGTTTCTTAGCCTATCGTTCCTTGATATTCCCAGCATCCTCCACATGGACCTGTATTCAACGACCCAGACGTGTCTTTCCGAGTTGCTTTGTTAAAATCCAACTTTCTGATCCATACAGGAAGATGGACATTATTCCTGCCTCTATTTCACCAAAGTGGTTCGTGTAGTTTATTTAAAATACCTGCCCTGCTCACACATTAAGTCTCTCAATTTCCTTCTCACATCCCTCTGTATTGTACACTTTGCTGACATTTACGAATAATTTATAGCGCTTTGTCAATCCACTGCTGGATTAAGGGCTCTCCTTCAGGATCTGTTTCAGAGAGCACTCACCACTGATGTTAGTTGTGACCAGGAATCAAGCACGGTGCGCGAACAACTGTGCCACCGTTCCACCCTTCTCGCCGAATAAATACCCTAAATATTTATGTAGTGGGTGCTCACTAACAACACTTGCCCCAACCGTCAGTACTGGTTATATGGAGGATCTTTGTCTTTTTGTGTTAGGCGTCTGTGACTTGCCGGCAGTGGCTGACGGAGGCCTGGGAGGACACGGGCAGCACCACAGTGAGTGGCTTTCCCGCCGCGGGACGGCCCGTCACGTACAGCAGGCCGAGCTCGCGCGCCGCCGCCGTGTTCACCTCCGTCCAGCAGCGCACTGCAAACACGTGCCGCCCGTAGCTGTCAACCTCACCACGCATCTCAAGGGTTGTAAACCATCATGCAAACTCCGGTCATCATCGCAGCAGCGGCTTGGGGGTTCACGTGTTTTCAGATTCGCTTCTGCGGCTGTCTGGAACGGTCTTCCTTTCCGGTGTTAGGAATCCACTGGAGCTATGCACTATAAAATCATCTAGATTGAAAATAATTTCTTGAGAACTGATTTTTGCGTTTAGTTTGTTGTCCTTTCCCTGCAACTCCGATTAGCACGGTTGGCTACGTACAGTGCGAAAGAAGTTCAACATGCATACATCCTGGCCTCATGAAGTAGGTGTCCTCACGTGCTGAAAAGTGTGATAAATTGACTACAATAATAATGCCCTTTACTGAGGAAGTTCTCACCCAGTATGAATACTTCTTTCGAAGACGTTCCCACATTGAGATGTTTAATAAATACCTACGATGAGTGTTTGGCATAAGGGAGGATTTAGGAGTATGGGGAACCCCTCTCATATATACGTGGGGATAACAATCAAATATGTGCCCCTGGTACCACATCTGATAACCCCCAATCGTCTCCTATCCAAGTACTAACCAGCCTCGATTTTGCTTAGCTTCTGAGATCTGATGAGATAGGGCACACGCGGGGCGATTAGGTCATCAACAAGCAGTGCTCATCTTTACGAGGCAATCCCTCTGATGAACATTTTTTGTGGAAAGTCATCATTTCCAAGGCAGGGGCCAGTCTAGCCACGTAAGAATCACTGCTGACTTCCTACCAAGTAATGCTCATTTAGCGGCGCTCAAATTATCAGCCAAAAGGGGGTGATGGGCTGTGTCAACCCAGATAAATATTGGAACTCAACAAGGCAATATAATTTGTCGACATGCGAACGAATCCCAAGATGATGCAAAGGGCAACAACAACTTTTGTCCCTAGAATGTTCATCTAGAAACATTCTTCAAACATATCTAACAGGGCCACATGTTTTGTATTGTGCAGTCTCCGACGACTGTTCAATCTATCTGGCTGCTCGATCTCTCCGCTATGAAGGAAGACCATTACCCAAAATGTTGCCCATTCTACAATGTTCCTGTTTCGGGCTGTGTTATTGACGAATGTGTTCTTGAGTCTTTTGTTTGTTGTGCTTTTGCACCACTGCTAATGCACTAATCACACGTATTCCGCGCTATTTGGTTGCTCGAGTCACCTTCCAGTAGGTCAAGGTAAACGACAAGCGTCGTGAATGCCTCACTCTCCTCGGCCACCTTCAAGTCCAGGAGCTCCTTGTACTGCAGACACAGAGAGGCAATGAAGTTGATATGAATGTATCACCTGCAGTAGTAGTGTGCTCAATTTATAGCTGGTTAGCTTCACAAAGTAGGAACCAACCCATACCTGTGAACCCATACGGTTTACCTGTATTCTTGTACAGGGAAATCGAGTTTTCAGGACCATACAGCCTTTTCAATACAGGGATTTTTGTTTGGCAATGTGTTTGTGTTTCTCCCTTGTGATGGGACTTTGTAGGATGAACGTTGAGATTTATAAGGGTCTGAATTGGTCTGTTATAAGGTAGCCACGCAGACACAGAGAGGCAATGAAGTTGACATGAATGTATCACCTGCTCATCAACGTCCACCAATTAATGCATTCCATTAATTAATCCAAAACTCATTCATTATTTTATAATATCTCTTTCACTACTCGTGACTCAACATTTCAATCACTGTCAATCACTCAGGCCATTCACTTATTGTGAAACACTAGTCTGCTCACTTTGGATTAGTGAACCTATTCATCCATTCACTTATAATCAATAAGAATATAGTGAAAAAATAACCCACTCATTCTGTAAGTTCTCATCTATCAATGCAACTATTACAGTGGCATTTCAACCCATTCATTTACTTACACTCAACCCAATCACTTTTTAC
>CM025617.2:7423765-7434298 GCA_014621495.2 Entosphenus tridentatus
ACACCACGCATCCCATATATACACACCACGCATCCCATATACACACCACGTATCCCATATATACACCACCCATCCCATATACACACACCACACATCCCATATACACACCACATCCCATATATACACAGGGTAGACTTATCCAAGGACCGCATGGTGCTCTGGTGAGAGAGCATATCCAAATTGCACATCACACAATATTGAACACCCAAATCATATATACACACACACAGCCCATACCTCCCATATAAAGGCCATGCATACCATATGTGCACCATTCACACCACATCTATTCACGTACACATAGCATATACACACACACGTACCATGCACACAACATAGACACCCCATACACCATGGCCTCTGTGGTCAGAGCCAGCGAGATGGATTCTACGTCTGTGTCACTTTTCTTATTACATACTTATGACTCTCAAGTGTCCCCTGGTCTCTTTGTTCATATTTTGTGGTTTCCTTTCTCCAAGCATCTGATGGAGAGGCCCTCTGCTTTTTGTCACTTGTCACCATCACGGTCTCTGTCTCTTCCGGTCTCCCTAAATGTCCTCCACGTGAAAATTCCAAACCTTGTTTGTGTCCCCAAGGGTGGCTACGGACCATAACATCGACAACACGACTGCGGTGCTCATGGAGTGGCTGATGGGCGTGCAGAAGATGTACCACTACGTGGAGTGGAGGCCCTTGGCAGAGCCCCTGTGAGTGCTTATGTGTGTCCGAGTACTGCTTGGCATGTGCACCTCATGCACTCTCAATTCACCAAACTGCACCATCAATTCCAAGCACACCACATCCCCAGCCACACCACAAACGACGTGTACACGTCTCATTTGTATCGCCCCGTCTGTACAACTGCACCTCCACGACTAAGTGTATACACTATTTTGTTTTACCAGGTAAGGCCCACTGAGCTATGTAGCTCTTTTTCAGAAGTGAGCTGGCCACAAATGAAAGCTCAACGAAGTGGCTTGTCACGTGGAAATTTATAGGAGCCAAATACTCTTAAACGCATGTTTATAAATGTAGAGGGAAAAACCGGAGGACCCGGAGAAAAATCCACGTGACCATGGGGTGAACATCCAAACTCCAAATATACAGGCATCAGGGTCAGGATTGAACCGAACCCACGACCTCCTCCATACCAGGCGAGGTAGTTTACATCTCACCACCGTGGAACGCTAACCATTTGTATTCACAGAGCGTCTTCATGCAATCGCATCTCAAGATGCCGCACATAAGAGTGGAGCCTGGGCATGGTTGGGAAAGGAAGCGTGCGATTACAGTATTACTGTCACAGAACGAGAAGTTGGGGCAGAGGAAGTGTAAAAGGTCAGATGAGACCATGTCAAATCAGGGTATCAGAGTGGACAGTGAGTTTGGGTTCATTTTATCTTTTTTTAATCCATAGAAGTGCTCAGCGTAAATATTAGCGATGATTTTGCCCAAGAGGAAGAAGATGCCTTGAGAAAAGCAGGAGGGCAAGGATGAAGCCTTTAGAGACACCAAAGAACAGGGGTTTCTGAGAGGAAGGCAGTCCAAGAGTGTAACCAGGAGAGAAAGTGTGTGCTAGAGATGCCTACATGGTGATGGATGGATTGATTCAAGGAAGGTAGAGTCGTCTTTTGTGTTTTTAAAGCAGCAGAAAGGTCCCGGACAACTACGGGTGAGAGGGGTCTACGGCCAGAGGAGAGAGGGAGGTCATCACACCTAGGAGGGTAGTCGAGCAGCTTCATCGTTTAATCTGTAACACACACACCACACCATACTTACCACTCCATCCTGACCATTACTCCCTTACCACTTCCTAACGCCACCTATACCATTCGTAATACTTAAGCCATACGCATATCTTTGTCCGTGCACGGATGGGGTGTCGGTCGGCTATATTTTAGAACAAGATTCTAAAAGATAACCCCATCACATTAACCTTGAAGCCCAGTCTATTTTACATCAATCATTCGATTCGACTTGTGTCCACGTGTAGGTTATTGAAAATAATTAAATAAAGTCGTTTTAATGCGCTTTGGAAGAAGGCCTCCCCATTCCTTGCAGTGGTGGGTGTTGTTTGACCATACATCACCACAATGGCCAGTGTGGGACCATACATCACCACACAGGTCAGTGGGGGTTTGTGCAGGAGGTTGCCACAGAAGGACTCTTTCAGATATTGCCAATGATTTTAGTTTAGTTTAGATGAAACAAATTATCCACAGTGAGGGTCGCACTTTTGTCGTCAGGTTCATAGTCCAGCGTGCTTATCACTGCCCTATTGCTGCGCCAGTGGCATTTAAAAAGAAAACATTGCACTTTAATTGTGTACTTTTTATTATTTGTTTTTATTACATTCTTGGACTTTTAAATGTTATTTTTTGAGCAATTGCGAGAAAGAAAGTGCCCATTGATCTTTGCTTTTATTACTCGAAAAATGCACACATTTTCATGATTTAAATCGCTTACCTAGGTTTTATGGGGATTTTTTTTACAGATTGCAGGAACACCTGTTGTGTGTTACAGCTATTTTTTAAAATAGTTTTTGCCTCAACATTTTAGGAGTCTTGGAAGAAGTGTTTGTACACATATGCTTATTCTGTACAACATATTAAATGCTTTACGTGCATATAGCAGATTGCAATGAAAAATATTTTAAAGCAGAAAAAATATGCAGGTTACTTTGTGGAGGACATGCAGGAATCTACTTATACGAAGATTTACAAATGCAAAATGGCGTAAAGTCCTGAATTAAGCCTGTCCAGTTGCTAAAACTAACTAAACTCTTTTTTATTTTATCAAGTAAGGCCCACTGAGCTATATAATTCTTATTCAGAAGTGACCTGGCCACAAATGATAGCTCAACGAAGTGGCTTATCGCGTGGAAATTTATAGCAGCCAAATACTCTACACCACGCATGCTTCAAAATGTGGAGGGAAAAACCGGAGGACACGGAGAAAAATCCACGCGACCATGGGGAGAACATGCAAACTCCAAATATACAGGTGTCAGGGATGGGATTGAACCTATGACCTCCTGTATACCAGGCGAGATAGTTAACATCTCACCACCACGGCTTTAACCAACCATTGGGACCCTACTTTATACAGTGTATAATTTCCTTGCAGCCACCGCATTGAGCACGCAAAATAAGTGACAACAAATACCAGAAGTGACATTCCTCACTACTCTGACAGCCTGCAGGCAGGTGTGTGGCTGAGTTTATAGCTCTTGCCAAACAAACACGACTTGCAAGCGTCACTTGTGCACTCTATGAAATGTAACGGGCACTCGTTGCATTTCATAATGCCCATCGATCGCTCGGCCAGTGTGGATTCATAATAGAGGTTTTTTATTTAGGTTATATCGTGTAAATATAAATGTGCCATTAAGTCCACCGCCACCACCCGACACAGCCAATTAGTGAGGTTTGTCACGCAAACAGAAAGTGCCAATTCGTTACTAGTACAGCACACCGGTGTGTTGGAGAGTAAACCCACAACATTTACAATTCGAGTAAGACGTTTCGTTAGTAATTACAACCAGCCTCATCAGGCCACAGCCTCAACAGTAACTAATTGTCATGTTTTGATTACGTGACAAACTTTACCAAATGGCTCTGTCGGTTGGTGGCGGGTTGAACGACACATTTATATTTACGCAATCTAACCCAAAAACCTCTGTTATGGATAATATTGGTCGCGAAAGCCTAAGAGTGGATTGAAACATCCATGGCGCATTTTCCAAAGTATTCAATTTATGCTTGTACTTTCCACGATGAGATCACGGCACTTGAAGCTGTGTGTCGTCATCCGGGCAACTTAGCCTCTATCGTTTTAGAAAGCCCTGTAATACATCTTACAATCTGCAAAGTATTGTTTAACTTGGTTACTATTCTTGCAGATTTTGTATTGGCTGTTTTTTGTTGTTGTTACCATAGGTATGTATTACCGTAAGGCAAATGTATGCCTTTTCCCACGTTGCACTCGCTGCCTTATGCACAGCTGCAAACCTCGCGTACATTTTCCCAAAAGGACAATTGGTCATACGTAAAAAATGACGGTGCCTGTGGTTTTGTTTGCGAAAAGCAGTAGACAGAAAATGTGGTGGGGATTAGCATGTGGCTGGAGTGGAGCCACTTCGCCAGGTATGCGCACTGTCACCAGTAATCCAAAACAGTGGAAGGAGTTGACTTAACATGGCTCTTCTGCTACTCAACATAATGTTTTAATTTTGACAATAACTTTGTGGTGATGTAACTCACAATCAATGATAAGCTTTGTCACGTCATTAAAACAAACCCCGTAACAATTGATAACAAGCTTGCATATTTTTCTAACTCATTGTCTATTTATTCTCATTATCTCCATATTATTTTAAGTGCACATTATTAGTCAAAATAAACTAACTTCATACTCTCCACCAGTTTGTTAGTAGCTCGACTTCTTAACCTCTCCGCTTAACATGCAGACAAGTTTACAAACGTTAAAGCATTTAATTTTCAAAGTTTCAATTTAAGATGTGTGCAGTGTCATGAGATGCAGTTGCATTTAGACACTATACACCATACAGATATTTTGTTGTCCTTCCCCGCTCCCCTGATTAGCACGGTTGGCTATGTACGGTGCTAAAAAAGTGCATACATTTATGCACATTCAACTTTATTTATGTTTATTATCGTACAAGATACGGCAAATATCTTTGCTTCAGTGCGTGGACAAAATCAATGCAATGCTGGCATTTCATTGCATAAGCTACACCCAGTGTGCACAAGCTGGTAAACACATTCATGCACCACGACATTCTTCTGTCCTGGATGGAACCCCCAAATTCATACCTGCTCTGCCAAATAACAGACTGTTCCATTCAATAGGATGAGCTGCGTGCAAGTTGCAACCATGCCTCCGCATAGCTGATGTGCCACGACACCTCCGTTATTATTAAAACGTCTCCAGGACCTGCTGCGCCCACCACGGCTCCCGGGAAAGCGGGCATGCTGGCGCGTCAAGTCGTTTGACGGGTGGTTTGCTTGGCCCTGGGCCTGCGATTGGCTCTGCCACCACGGTGGTATTTTTCCAGACGTTACCGCTAAAAATGCGGTAAGACAGGCTCCGTTCCACTGAGTCTTTGCGAATTCAGGAGGGCGCAGTAGTAGGGATCGGTTAAGTCTGTTTACATTTTCGCTTGGTGAATGCATGCAATGCCCCGTAGCATGTTACACGTAGCGTTCCGTATGGCGGTACTTTTTTTTTTTAACTCGTATTACGTTTCTGCATTTAAAATTCTTGCCTAAAATAATGGGAACACTACACCCAAACTTGCCAAGTCCAAACTCGCCTTGGAATGAGATATACAGTATCTGCTACAATCAAAGCAAGCGGTTGCACCTTGTATAAAAGTCTACCTTAAAATAAAGCCTTATCCATGAAACAAAAAAATTCCTTCCAAGTGCTTAATGTATCGCAGTGTATTGATGGCTGCGGTTGTGGTGCATGCACCAACACAAACAGCCAAATTTGAATGTGGAAACCCATTCATGCTGTGCTCAAGTTGTCTTTTGCCTTGGTGGGAGAGTCTACCCCGAAGTTCTTGGCTCAGGCTTAACGTTATCTGTTTGTTTTGAACTCTATATACCCGCTGGCTGATAGCGCTGGCTGATAAGTCAGCAAAGTAGGTGATATAGGACCTAAGTTAGTGTGCTTCTGATTTACAGAATTTTACATGTAGAATATGTATTACTCAAGAAATTACTTTTACACGTACTTCTCAGAGTGATTTGAATGTTAGTAGATTGAACAGTGCAGATTATGGCGATAGATAAACCATGACGTGGGAGCCCAAAAGATTTCCACTAAATCCACATTTACAAAGTGTTTTCCTGCTTGTATAAGCATGGGACAATTCCCATATCCTGCTTGCAGCGCTGAGGCAGAGGTGTCAATTTCACATTCCCATGGCGTGGGCCAATCAATAAAGAGGACAAACTCTGTCGACTGTATTGTCATGGTCCTGGAGTGATCAGTAGCTGAGCTTATCACGGAACGGGATTTGAAGACACAGTCTTCTGCTTTGCAAGCCACCACAACCTAACATCTGCACCATCTGTTGCATCATAGTGCAGTCGACTAATACAGCAAGTTACGCAAGTTCCATTACATACATGTACAGCCCTATTGCTAATCTACTACTGGAAAAGGGCATCCCCATGAAGTGCAGGCTTTGGAGGTTATTTCACCATACTCCACCACACAGGTAAGTGCAGATTAGTAAAGGCAGAGAGCATAGATGTACAGTACAACAATAGATTCTGCTGGTCACAACGTAGCACCGCAGCAGCCTATGAAAGGCTTGTTTTACGCATAGTGGTTGCCCATCGAAGAACTATCCAGGCTCACTCTGCTTATCCTTTGAGATCTGACCGTATCAGGTGCATATTCCAGGTGATTTGCTCATAGACATGAACTTACCAAATTAGGAATGTATATTACTAAAAGTCTGTGTTTTAAACATCCCCCACCACCACTGCCAGCCCGACGGCACGCGCTAATAATAATAATACTTTCATTTTTATTCAGCCACTACCAAAAAAATTAAAACCCTATATCAAGCAAAGTCTAAAATGAATAGACAAATTAAGAAATGGCACTAAAACAAAAGCACAAACAAGTTTTCACAACAAAGAAATGAGTCCATTAATTGTAGCATTGGCTTTGTGTGTAAGTCTTTGGGGGGGGGGGGGCTGCTGCTGCGTGTGTGTTCTCTCTCCTGGCAGGTCGTACCTCGACGAGGTGGGCCCCAAGCACTGGTCGGCGTCGCGCTACGAGTACGTCATGAAGCTCAGGCAGGGCGCCCTCAACACGGCGCGCGAGAGATGGGCCGACTACATCTTCGTACGTTACCGGCACCACCGCCGCATTCGTCGGAATCATCGTCGTCATCATTATGATCATCGTAACACCCCACCGCCTTCATCGTCATCACTCTCATGACATAATCACAGTTCATACTGGTCACTCCAACCAATCACCTTCATGTCCATAACTATAATCATCAGCAATTGTGCTGTGACGGTTCCACCTGAAGACGGAAGCTTGTGTTGCCTCCGAAACGTCGTGATTTTTATTTTATTTTTATTATTTTGTCTATTATTTTTATTTATTTATATTATTTATTTTTTACCTACGTGACTTTACCGAAAAAACCTAAGAGTATAATCATCATTGTCGTTATCTCAACCCATCAAATTCTGACGCACATGATCATCGGTATCCCACCATCTTCATCATGATCATCAATATGCCTACCGTTAGTCATCCTGATCAAGGCCTCATATGCCATTGATTTTGCTGTTGCTGTTCAACAACTCTCAAACATTTAAAATGCATAATTAATATATTCTGTTTTTAATCAGTTATTATCTAATATATTTTTCAGAATATTTATTTATACTGGAGGAATCTGATGAGCTATGAAGCTCGTTTTCACAGATGTCCAGTAGGGGCCAGTCATAGGATATATGTGTTTTGTTTTGTTATTATCATCAACTGGCTGATGCGTATTAACTTAGAATATTCTAGAATGATTTAAATAATGGACCTTCCCGACACACCTGGTCTTCACCTGAGGACGGCTGCTTGCGTTGTGGCCGAAACGTCGTGAGAATTATTTTATTATGTTCTGTTTTTATTATTTTATTATTTCCCTTCTACGTGACTTTACCGAAAGAACCAAGAAGAAGGTCTGGTTTAGTTTGGTGGGTCATGATATCGGGCTGTTTCATCCACACCAGTTGTTGCGTAAAGTCTTTGGGTGCTCCTTCAAGTCCCATATGAGCACTGTGAAAGGGGCTTGTCTTGTCAGCAGATAGGACAGTAGAGTAGTCCATCCTGTGTAAGTTGTGGTAATAAAAGGGCCATTGTATACTTGTCTGCATTACACATGCCCACGCATTTACTTTTGGACTGGCGCTGTTATGGGAATTTTCAGTTCCCTCACAATGCAGCAGTGAGTGTTGAACTCACCCACTGACATGAAAGTTTGTTTCATCTCCCAAGGATCAAAAGGCTTCAGATAAACATCGTGTTTCCCCTTTGATTGTAGCATATAACAATACAGATTTCACGGTGCAATAAGTAATCACGTCTCTAAATGCCCGTACTCTTCGCGTGTGTTAAGTCTACACATTTTGAGATGATTGTGCGCGATTTTGTAATCTGTGCCAGTTTCGGTGAAGCTCTTTGAATCGACTTTTGTGAACCGGGTGTTACTGGCTGGTTTGACAAATTCAGCAGTTTCTTCTCTATGCTCGGGGCCTGCCAATACGTGACTCCACATCAATATGCCCCGTGTTACCAAAATACGTGCTGTCACCGCCTCCTCTGGCGTGATTGCTTTGTAAAATTTTGTCAATTTTCGTTTTCGTGTGTCCTGTACCACGTGTATTGTTTGCACTGTGTGCCTTGTTGTGTCTTGTTTCATTCTGACATTCGACCTAAAGGAAAACATGAAACGTTAAATTTGTCTATTGATGGCCATTGTCGCATAGACAATTTGATGCTTGTGTTTTGAACGCAATCAATATAAATTGATTAATTGACAGCCATACTAATGTTTAATAATTGTTTGAGTACTGAACTGTTTTCCTACCGATCAGTGAATTGTTGAGTTGATTGTATATGTGGTTGTGTGCAATCGTTGATCATATTTTTTATGCGAGCTTTAGATAGCCTATTCAGCTGTTTCCCTTTCGGAAGCAGTTGCTGAATGATAATCCCTTTTACGGCACAATTCTTTTACGAAATAACTTTGTGGTGTTAATTTGTAAATTATCGTCTTTGTGTGTGAACTGTCGGGTTGTGTAACTGAGGAATTTGCAAGTGCTTTTATCGATATTCTGACATCGTTCAACGTTTCATTTTGACAGTGTCTATTTAACCATACCTTGGCCCCTGGTGTAGATTAGACAAACCCTTTATGAGCTTGCAATCCTTTGAGATGAAGCACTATCATAGGAACACATTTTTGTGAATCAGCTTGGCCAACTGCACGGCGAAACCCATTCATAACATAAAGTTACTGCTTTCATGAACTTATTACAGATGAATTAAAATAACATTATTTTGCCATCATCAACAGAAAAAGAAGATTTTGACGTTTTGGCCAACTTGCCCTTCCAAGGAAATGTTTTAAGTTTCCAGTGAAAGAGTAGTGAATATACCGATAAAGATGATCGGGGTTGGTGTGATGTTGATATGGCACCAATCGTGATGCGTGTTTGGTTAGCCTGGTGGTTAACATTCTCCCCTGCTAGGCCAGTTTTCACCGAGATGATGGATCTATTCCCATAGCTGCCTGGCAAATTCTGCAGGTACTTGCCAAAGCACACCCGTGTAGTGAGCATGCATTCAAAAGGGGTAGTCTCTTCAATGCTAGTCTTGTCCAAGTCTGAAAACCGAAACTGGGGGCAAAGTGACCATTTGGATAAACTCCCAACAACGGACTCCATAACCCTATTTGGAAAAGTTCGGGAAGAGCCCTGCAATATCGAAGACTGCTGCCACTGATGTTTCTATAATAGACAAAGAAAACCAAACACTATCGTCAAAGAACACGGTGCTATGAAGAGGTGCCATTGCCCGGAAAGTCGGCAATTATATATTTATTTGTTTTCTCTTAGGGCAGTGTTATTGACGAATGAGTTGTTTTTTTTGCTGTTTGCGCTTGTTCGCCACTGCCAACGCAGTATCGCCAAATATTTAGTTTAATTACCTACAAAAGGGCTTTCTATGAAGCAAAGGGGCATAACTGCTTCACTCGACAAAGAGACGAGTTTGCCGTGTGCCTGTCATCTGATCGGCGAGCATGTGGCAACGCTAGCCCCACAGCTGGCCTTTACCAAATTGTGTTCACAGCCCCGGTCAGTGGTGCCCAACCTTTTTGCACCCCGTGGACCACACAGCCGACCCACCAGCATATTTCGCAGACTGCCATGCCAACAGTGACACATTTAAACCAAAAAAAAAATCTCTCTACCCTAAAAGTGTTACAAGCGATGTGAGCAATTAACTTTCTTTTAATTGACTCCTCTAAATATTTGTGCGACGGGCAGTGGAAATAATTTTTCTATTTTATTTTTTTACGTGCAGCATTCCTAGGATTAGTTCCCACGGCCCCTGTGACACAACGAGTGATCAGAATCAGAATCGTTATTTAGACTGACGGAATCCGATGAACCATGGAGCTCTATTTCACAGATTTCCAGTAAGGGCCGGGGTCATAAAATTACAACAACAATACAAGAACCGATAGGAGTGCAAAGTATGGAAAGGTAAGCAGGTCACTAAATAAATATAATATAGGTACAACTTGAAAAGTACAGTATATACATTCCTGCCGAATTTCAACAATAAATGCAAGCTGGGGAAAGGCAGCAAAACAACAACAACAACATTCCCATACCACAGCAAGACAACACACAGTCCCTCAATAAAATTGCACATTGAAATTGCACATTGAAATTGCACATTGAAATTGCA
>CM025617.2:7434698-7454721 GCA_014621495.2 Entosphenus tridentatus
TCTGACCCCCCCCCCCCCCAGGTGCGTGACGTCATTTATGGACGGCCCCATAGCTCTTTTTCAGAAGCTACCTCACCACATATGATAGCTCATCACGTTGATATGTATAGCAGCCAAATACTCTAATACAATACTTGAGAAGGTAGCAGTGCATTGCAGTGGTCATGAGCCTAGTGACCTGAGGTTGAGTTCTGGTCACGGCTAATATCAGCGGTGGGTGATATCTGAACTAGTCTTGCTTTCCCCTCTTTTTCCGAACTGCATATTGTCCCCGCGTGGTAAGGTACTGTCATACAACCCCCGATCACGAACATGGTATGAGAAGGCAATGAATATTCTTTGTACAAAAATATTTAAAATTACTGTTCATCGGTTTCTGCAGGTCTCCACTGCAACCGACACAACCTGTGTGAGCCATCACATGGTTACATGAATGAGGGCTGAATGAATCGTTGGTCGGGCAGTGTTCCCCGATTTACAGATGGCCATGGGTGTTCTTTTTCACAGTTCGTGGACGTTGACAATTTCCTGCTGAACGAGAAGACGCTGTCATTCCTCGTGGGTCAGAACCGCACCATCGTGGCGCCCATGCTGGACTCGCGCACTGCCTACTCCAACTACTGGAGCGCCATGACCGATCAGGTGCCGCAGCGCTCTTGGCACACGGCCCGCCCGCGGGCGCCCCACACGCACGCCGCACACGCGCCCTGCACCTCCGATGAGCACGGGTTGGCTACGTACGGTGCGAACGGAAGTTCTACGTACATACAGCGCGCCTATCACGTGCTCCACGGATACACGGGGAGCACACCAAGGCACACGTCGCCTATTATTGCACGTGTGCACCAGGCACACCTCACGCACACCTCGCCTCTCGCACAAATGCACACCACATATGCCACTTTTTTATCGCGCACACCACACAAACATAGCGATTGGATCCCACACACACACACACGTGTACACACACACGGCGATTGTACCCCACACACACACACCGCCTATCACACGTGTGCACCAAACACACCGCAGGCCGCACGCCACCCAACCCCACGTGCATGGCGTCTATCGCGCGAGCGCACCTCATACCCGCCACACTCACACCACAGACACTGACGCACGCATCGCATGTGCGCATCCCACCCCGCACACGTGCCACGTGCACACCCACACCTACACAGACACACTGTGCCTACCGTACGTGCTCATCACGCGTGCACACACTCACACACGAATCACGCATGTACACCCAAGTGCACACCACGCACAACGCATTCAGCATTGCGTGTGTATACCACACCCCCGCATTGCACACTCTGGGCACACCGCGCACACCGTACGTAGCGGACAGGACCCCCTTGCAGCGATACCTGCATTTCCTCAAATCAAAGTCTGGTCAACACAATTACCAGCCCAACGAGCATTGGGTGGCACCCATTTCCTGTTTACAGTCTTGATCCTGTGGCGAGGGTGAGCTTATGTATATAGACAATCACTATTTCCTCTAGTACTGTAGTGTTGAAGTCTTGCATGCATATACATTAATGCCTGACGGGAAAAAAGTGCTATGTTCCTATGCTTGCGAAACATGTGGACATGCACGGGGCCCCAAAAAGTGTCTCGTGTCTCTGTGTCCGTCCCTCTCCATGTCTTTGTGTTACTCTGCATGTCATCTTTGGCTGTCCCCAGGGCCCCAGTTCTCCCCTTCTGCACAGGGCCCCCACTTAGTGTTCAGCTGCCCCTGGCTGTGTACATGCTATGTAATAGCCAGCACGTGTAGCATTTGGCTGGATAGGCAAAGGGATATATCAGCAGACAGCCGAGATGTTTAAATCCTTGGCTCTCAGGTTTTGAGCACAAGCTCCCACCTGGGACCATGTAACATTGCTGCACAGAAACACCCGTTGTATATGTTGAGTTGCGCGCTTTGTTGGGTATATCGCAGCGGTTTGCATACACTCGTGAAGTAGGTGCTAAGACATGCAGTCAACTCGTCCTTGAATAGTGTGCTGCAGCGTTGTCCCATTTACTTCACGGAAAGGCCTTGGGTGGAAACACCGAAAGGAATTTTCTCGGCGTGCATCTCGGCTTCATTCCTTGACTTGACAACATTCGATTCCCCAGTCTGTCAGCTGTTTATCCAGATGGGCGCGCTTTGACCCCTTTTAAGTATTGAAAACAGCAGTGAAATGATCCGCTTCTGCGGTCGTCTGGAACGCTCTTCCTTTCCGATATTAGGAAGCCACTGGAGCTGCCCACTTTTAATTCTAAGTTGAAAACTCATTTCTTGAGAAGTGCTTTTTTGTGTTTCGTTTGTAGTCCTTGCCCTGCACCTCCCGTTTAGCGTGGTTGGCTACGTACGGTGCAAAAGAAGTTCAACATACATACACGCATAGTACGCGTGTGTAGCATGATATAGAAAGCAGTGGATGATCTTGTTGGAACTGTGTTATTTTTCTGTAAGGTCGCCTTGAAGGGCAAAGCCTGAGGCTTCTAATCCTCGCCTGCAAGAGCTCTCTGCCTGGCTCTACACGGCCCGTGTCAGTTGATCGTCACGAGAAAATTGCATTCCCTGCAAGCTGTTCTTTAACTGTGACCACATGTGGAAGTGATTGAAGCCAGATCTGGTGAGGATAGGTTTTCCGGATTTTTTTATTTTATTTTTCCCCAGTCTTTGGCTTTGACCACACAAACAACGTGATTTCATCACCCTGTGAAACATGACAGTCCATAATGTTATTCTGAAACCTGCTAATCCTTCTTGAAAGTAATATCTTTTCGTGGAAAACACAACTACAAACATGAAAACCTCTTATGTAGTAGATACAAACTTGAGCTATGTCTGTCCTCGAATTTCCAGGATGATTTTAAGGCTCTATTAATAAAAAAAAGCTTAAAGTTACAGTCAGGCATCAAATCATAGTGATCCAGTAACGTCACGCAATACAGAGTATGGGATTTACTTCACTAGAGGGCCGTAAAGGCACGCCCGATCCCGGTTTCACAGTCATGTTTCTCATTAACGGACTTCAAAGTCTCGCCGACAGCCCAAGACATACTCTTTGGTTCTTTCGTTAAAGTCATGTAGGTATATGTGTTGCGCCCGAAACGTCGTGATTTAATTTATTTTATATTTTATACCTTACTAGACTTTACCAAAATAACCAAAGAGTATGGATTCCTGCAGTCACGAAAACTTCAAATCTAGAATGAGCCCAAGACATACAGCCTAAATATGTGGCATATTGAGACAATGACCGTTTGTGTCTTTGCATTGTGCCTGGAATGCGCCCGACCTCATTAGATCTCGGAAGCTAAGCCAGGATTTGAGCCTGGGTGGTGGTTGGATGGGTGACCAATGTGCGTGAAACAGGACGTTGTAGGCTGGGGCGGGTTATGTTCATGCAGTAGATGGCATTTCAGTAACATCCATCCCACCACGTGTTTGCTGCCCAACTTCACCAAACTCCACTGACCAGCGTGGTGAGGTGTGGTCAAATAACCTCCGTCAACCTGCATGGTGAAGGGAGGCCCGAATCAGCAGTGGATTGACATGTGTATATTCCTTGAACGGAGCATTGGTCATCTCACAATTTACCTCCCGAGCTATTTGATAAATTGTCACAATTCAGGGTGTTGATTTTATTTACTGTTAATCACTTTTATGTCTTGTTTGTCAAATTGTGGTTGTACTGTTAACCCAAACTAAAAATGCATACATTGTAAATTAGAAATAATAGATTTTCTCACAAACAATTGAATGCCCCTGTCTTGAGAATAAGAATCTATTTTAAAAGAGGAAATGGTACGTTCATAAATGCTCACTAAACATCCATCATCTGTGGTATGGCCATGCCTCCTGTGTTAAGTCACAGAATTTACTTCCACCCCTCGTATACCGAAGCTAAACGTCAGCTTTGTTTGTTCTAAGAGGGGGGGATGGGCATCAATTTAGGTCAGTAGTTTAAAGTATTCAGGTGGAATATTAATTGAGGAAGGAGGTGGGGTAACAGTGGTGGGAAGGAAATGGGTCAACACAGCATGATGTCACAAATGGGCCGAGGTTTCAGGAGTGTTACGTTGATTGAAAAGCACACGAGTACAACAGAACGGTAACGCGTGTAGCACGGTCCTTTTATATCGTGCAGAGACGTGGGCACCAAGGAAGGAATAGGAACGAGTGCTAGAAAAGGACGGGGATACGAACGCCGAAGTGGATGTTGGAGGTATTTTGTAAAGGAAAGAAGGCTGAGCGAAGAGGTTAAGAGCCTTCGCAGGGGTTAGCATTAGCATCGAGAAGGTTAGGGAGATGGTTTGGGCACGTGTTGAGAAGAAACAAAGAATATGCAACTGGAAGGGCTTTCGAGATGAGAGGCCCGCAGACTCGCATAGAGACCCGTTATCTAGAAGCGCTGTGGAGATACCACCGGTGCACGGCAGAAGGTGTAGATGGAAGCCAAGGGTGAGATGGGAGCATGCGGTGGAGTGAGATATGAGGACAGTGGCTGGGACTGGACACCAGGAACAGAATGGAAGCCACACAGAGAAGGAAATTCCAAGCAGCTGACCGCATACAATAATTAGACTTTTGGCTTATAAGAAGAAGATATGAAACTGTTTTGAATGTTTCTTGAAGGAAACGGATAATATGCAAATGATCACACAAATAACCATGCGTGACTGCTGCCACGTGCAGGACTTTTCGCAACAATGGGACTTTTTTTGGACGAGGGGGAGACGTCGTTGTGCCTGTCTTGTTCACACTGGCGCCTCCCTGTGCAGGGCTACTACAAGAGGGCGCCCGAGTACTTGCCTGTGCGGGAGCGGGAGCGTCTCGGCTGCTTTCGCGTGCCCATGGTGCACTCGACGTTCCTGATCGACTTGCGCCGCGAGGCGTCGCGCCTCATCAGCTTCTATCCCCCGCCGCCCAACTACGCCTGGCCCTTCGACGACATCATCGTCTTCGCCGCCTCCTGCAAGCACTTCGGTGCCGCAATGCCCTCCTCTGTCACGGATGAATGTTGCTTAATTTGTTGTTGTTGTTGTTTATGTTTTCACATTTTTGTTTCGTTTGCAATCCTGACGCTGCCGCGTTTGTAACGGTGGTCACACTGGACTTGTAAGCTAGAGGGTGGCCGGTGTATTTTCCTGGCGCGACGGTTGAAACAATGTTGCAAGTTTATTAAATCTTCCCCACTGCACTATATCCAACGAGCAGTATAAATAGGTACCGTCACGAGTCGATTGGCAGCTTGCGCGTGGTGGGGTAAAGTGTGGGTGTCACCCACCTCTTCCAAGATGTCTGACCAGCGCTGGAAGAGGAGGAAAAATAGCCTCTATGGCAGCCTCTCCTAAAATAATTCACTCTCCTCGCCATGCAGTGACGACCTGTCACGCGGTTTGATACGAGAATCTATTTTATTTTGCATTGCGGTGAATGTAGCACCTCTGGTGGCCGATTCAGGAGTCGCATGAACTAATTTTTTACATCGAAAATAATATTTTTAACACGCGATTGGATGCATGTGTAAGACTCATTTTTAATCGATAAGTCAATGTAATATTACACTCTGAATGATTCCCATCGTTATGTTCACGATGTTGCTACTGTAATGCCACCATGTTAAAAAATAACATGGTGGTTTATTTTATTTCATCAAGTTGATTGATGGTAGATTATTTACATATCACTTTTGTTAAAGAAGACTGGTAGTGTGACACCATCCTAGAAGGATCTAATAAATGGCACATAGTATCAACATTTGTCCTGGGCCTCCCTTAGGTCAGCACAGCTCAAAAGAAGTACTTTGTGTGGTATGTAAACTATCAGTTCTGGGGAGACGAAGGTGGTCAAGCCTGGTGCTGACAACATTTTCCTCTTGCTTGCCGTGTTGTCCTACGTAAAGTGTCCTTTCTGTAACAGCACTGGTTTGTCCAGTTGGCAAGGCCTCAATGGGGGATTTTCGTACAATCGCTCCATGTGTTTTGCTCACTCCCTGCAGGTGTGCCCATGTACATCTGTAACCAGCATCGCTTCGGACACCTGGTGGTGCCAGGAAAGGCAGAGATCACGCTGCAGGACGATGTGGACATGTTCATTCACACCCATCTAGAGATCATGGGTGCGTGCAAGCTGTACACCGCGCTGGAACACTACACAAGCCGGCAGCATTCAGTACCAGCCCCCCAAAAAAGAGCTTTCATAATTTAACAAGAATTAGGTCATTTCAAGATTGAATTCACATTTATTTAACCAGGTGAGCACATGTTGACAGTTGTCTTGTTTTTTTGGCAGGTAAGTCTTGTGAAAAGTGAATGATACAAAAAATGTTTTTATAATTTCTATTTATTTGGGATGTGGGCCATGACACAGGCACACAGTGGGCCTCTGATTGAAAATTACACAACAGCATCTTTAACATCCACTCGTGCAATAGACACTGCTTACTAATTCCCTGTAGATATTGAGTGGTTGTGGAAATAAGACCCATCAATTAAAATGACTGGCTCATTCATTATATAACGACATTTTCGATAGCGCCGTAACATGGAGAGCCATTACAAGAGAGCTATTGGCGTGCAGTGTTGACCAAAGGTCTTTTATTTTTTTCCATCTGCCTTTAAATGCACGAATCATTAAAATACCATTAATTATTCACGCATGACTGGGGGCTCTGCGGTTAGGCTGTTTCAGTAATTGGACCTTTAGCTAATGCCGTTGTGCTCTTGCAGTGGAAGAGCCTCCGATGAAGCCATCCCAGTACATCCACATGCCGGAGAGGGAGCTCGACAAGATGGGCTTTGACGAGGTAATGACGGGCACTGGACGTCATGAATTGTCGTCTCACTGGCCCAAACACATCGGCTGGGAAGCTGTGAATGGGCGGTGAAGCCAGGATAGTTTTCTTCCGTGAGTGACGGATCAATTTCTTGTGACTGTTTAGTTCTGCTTTGGGTTGCTCGTAAGGCTACCACAGATAGTTAACACGATTGTTAATGTCATTTGAGAACATTCTTAATGGAATGGCACCAGTACACCTGTTAGAATGAGATGTCTCATCGAACAGGGGTTTCATGTTGGAATATTTCTAATTTATTTTCTAAAATCACTGGATCCTGTTACAGGAGGTGGAATAACATGGTTTCTTCATGTCCTGGGTCAGGTTGCCCTGTTCTGTGTAAGGCAACCAACCATTAAGATATGGCCTTACTGTACCCATTGGCTCCCATGATTGTCAGCAATCGCCTGGCTAGATGATTGGTTGGGTTCAGGGGTACAGGCGAAGTTTTATCTATAAATAGAGGCTGAAGGTTTCGTCAGGGTTAATCCGAGTCAACGTGTGCATTGTTTTTTGCCTTCCCAACTGTTCCATATCTGTTTTACAAAAGTGTCGTATCGTTATATTATGTTTGACCACATTTCAAGACTAAATAATAACAAATAATTTTAAAAACCGAAAACGTCTCCAGCTGTGAGCCTCCGAAGGAAGTGATTTATGCAAAAGTGTGTAACTTTCATTTGTTACTTAATTGTTTGGTTTACGTTGAGCTTCGTTTAATTTTCAACAGGTTTCATTTTACTCGTCTCTATAAATAGAGAACAGTTTTTCATCCGTGTAAGCTCTAGTCAAATAGTATAAAAAAAATACTTTTTAAAAAACACGCTTTAATGAAATGTACCGTACGAGTAATGGCAGAACTCCACGACTCCAGGAAGTGGCCCCGAGGCTTGCCATAACGTAAGGTGCCGTGGTGATTGACAGCCAACGTCAGTTGAGCATGGACAATTAGACCAAAGCCGAAACATAACATGTAAAAAATATGGTTTATAAATATTTATTTTATTTTTAATGATAAATATAGTATTGTCATCAGTAAGACATAAGTATACGAAGTTTGCAGTCGATACCACATTGGGAAGTCGGTTAAAATTGAGTTGCAAGATTTGAGGATACGACAACAACGGACAGAGTGAGTTAAATAAAAGCGTGTAATAATCAAAACTATTGGAATGATCACTGCTGTGATAGAGTTGCATCGATGTTTTTCTTTAATTGTCTTCATCTGCTTTCCCCAATATTGTCTCCACACAACCTAGCGGCCCCATGGCCTTCTGGGAGTGCGTAATTTCATCAACATTGATTCAATACAGTAAAACCGTGGATTGCGAGCATAATTCGTTCCGGAAACGTGCTTGTAATCCAAAGCACTCGTGTATCAGTTGTGATCACGTGACTCTCGGCAGACAAAGCGTATACACGTACTACTCGTATTGCAAGACCTCGCTCGTTTATCAAATTAATATTTATTTTAAAAAATTGCTCGTCTTGCAAAACACTCGCAGACCAAGTTACTCGCAATCCAAGGTTTTACTTTACAAGCAAATTGTGGACCGTCTTTCAACATACAGTGTCTCAGCGGCAAGGTCAGGGTTGCTTAAATCGAAGCCGGTGAACTTTCAGATGCTGGTGAGCCATAGCATGCATCCAAGAAGCCATGCTGCCGATACCATCTGGCAGTTCACCAGCACTGATTAAAACAAGCTTGGCTCTGCTTATGAGACTCTTGCATGTCAAAACTGGTCCAGAGTTGCATGCATCTATGTATGTTGAACTTCTTTCGCACCTTACATAGCCAAACATTTAAATCGGAGATGCAGGGAAAGGACAACTAAACACAAAATAATTGCATTGAATCACTGCTGGTAAAATTAGGTACTTCCAGAATGATGGGAGACATATGAAGGAGATGAATTGTCTGCTTATTTAAATTCATTGTACAACTATTGAACGCGAAATGGTTAAATGTGAAGCTGTGGCATATGAATCTCCTGAATATAAGACTATTCAATATAAAACTGGAATATAATTATTTTAATGATAACGTTATTTAATGTGAAACTCTGAAACGTGAAGCTGTGTACATGCAATGTTGCCTCATATCGAGCTCTCTGAATAAAAGCTGTTCCTAATTTCTATACAACAGCAACAACAACTGTTCCCTGCCTGGCTCTCCAGGTGTACATGATCAACCTGAAACGTCGTCCCGAGCGGCGGGTCCGCATGCTGCGATCGCTCGAAGAGCAGCAAATCCAGTGCAAGGTGGTGGACGCGGTCGACGGGAAGTACGCAGGCCGGAACAACCACCACCACCACCACCACACTGAGTTGTTGTTGCGTCTGCGATCTTGCTCAAGCGAGTGCCGTGTGCTCCCCTAGGGCACTCAACAAGAGTCAGATCCGGGCACTGGGAGTGGACATGCTGCCCGGCTACCACGACCCCTACTCTGGCCGCGTTCTCACCAAGGGAGAGATCGGCTGCTTCTTGAGCCACTACGGCATCTGGCAAGAGGTGTTCCCCTTTCCCTGGCCTGGCCAGAGCCTACATGAGTTAGATTTCTTGTTGTGATCTCAGGGCCACTTGTGAATGTAGGTGCTGCCCACAGAATCATTGCCCCGTGGGTGCAGATGTATCCTCTGCGCCGCTCCCAGATTATATTTTTTTTGTGTATTTTGTTTTGCCAATTGAATATCGGTTGTGTCTACGCGACTGTTTCACCATCTGGCGCATTACATCATTAATTGGCACCACGACCACTTCCACTCTTATATATGTGACCAGATTGTTTAGTAACTTTATTGGCGTTGTGTACAGGAAGCAATTTTATTGCAGTAACACAGCCACTTTCATTATTACCATATTCTCTGGATTATAAGAAGCACTTTTTTTCCAAGCATTCTGTGTATATATTTCACAACTTTGTATTTTTCACTCTTTGTTTACTGATTTCCCAGGATCCCGTATTTTCCCCACAAATATATATATATTTTTTCAAAATGACCCCACATTTTGGGGATGCATCTTTCTTTCTGGGGCATCCTATCATCTGGATGAATATGGTATTCACTTCAGTGATTAATCACACTTTAATGGTATTCACATCATAGCAGTCACACATGAATGCTAGAACACTAAAATATAACTCCATTCCATGACCGTAAAGAGTGAACCTCTAAAGCTGAATTCGCAATGTGGCTTTGACGCTTCAGTTGACAATTGCATCGTTGACACAAACGTGTTGGTGGAGCTATGATTTGCAGTTCTTGGCACCAGAAACACTGACATATACTCGGCATAGCCTCTTCCTCGGAAACTGTTTTGTCTGCCACGTCGCCCACGCTTGTCTCTCTCTCCTTTACTGTGTACACTCGCACTGCCAATGACCTGGAAGTAACGAGCATTTTAGGGTGGGTGAGCATTGCTTTTGTTAACTTGCACATTCCTGCACTCCTGTCAACTTGGCTAAAATCAGCACCTACAAATGCTGATGAAATTGAGCTATAATGTTGTTCTTCTGCACCAAGGTGCATGCAAGCAAATGACCACAAATGCGCCCGAACTTGAATGTCTCCAGGGCTAAACAGATTCGGGGCTGGATGGTATTTGGTTTCGGGACCATCAGGGCTTGCCAAGTGTTGGAGGCATAGGGGTGCAGGGGGCGTCAATGCTGAGCATAACACCCTTTTGTGCGTGGGTTGTCTCCAGGTACTCTGGTTTCCTCCCACATGCCATGCACTCCTGCATAGAATTGACCAAACATCCCCAACTAAATAGGGCTTTCCTGGGTGAATCATGTACATTACTGTTATTAGAAACGGAGTATTAACTCGGTCGATGCGCACCAGTCAATAGCTGGGTCTGGAGTCGCCCAAAGCACCTCGCCCCGCCCTGGCTAACTCGCCGCTGTCCCGCCAGGTGGTGGATCGCGGCCTCCCCAGTTCGCTGGTGCTGGAAGACGACGTCCGCTTCGAGCCGTTCTTCCGCCACCGCCTGGAGAGGCTCATTGCAGACGTTAAGAGCTTAAACTTCAACTGGGACCTGATGTGAGCATGCGTGCGGGCGTGCGTGTGTGTGGAGCCAGCTGGTATTGTTGCTTTCTCACTCAAGATGTTTAACCCAAATGGCCAGACAGACCACGCTTCAGTAGCGGAGGCTACCTAACCAGCCACATAGGCCAAGCTGTACGGTGGCCAATACATTTCGATGTTTTTGTAGACATTTACGTATGCTGCGTTTAACACGTGGGGGCTGATTAAGCCGATAATCTAGCTGAGTGGCGCAGCGTGTAGAGAACGTGATTCGCACTCTGAAGTCTAATCAGCAGGGGGTCTACTCGGTCGTTGATTCCTTGGGAGTGGATTAAACCGGCAGAGGTTGTTGTTGTCTGAATAGCCTACCCTCTGTAACAGAAATGGATATTCTCAAAGCTCTGGGCTGTAAGCAAGGGATGAGAATCTTGTGAGTCATAAACCACTTTGAATTTGTATTTATTCAGCCCAAGGTAAAGCCCAAGTTAACGCTCACCCTAATCAGTTGCATTCAATTTAAATTTTGGACCAAATATGAGAACCCATTGCGAAATCAAATGTTCCACTTCCATGGATAATGGATGTACTGTTTTAATCACTCACAAAGTTGTTCAGTGGAAGAGCGTGCTTCTCTGCTATTTGCACTGGGTCCCTCAGTACGTGCACCTTCGTGGGCAAAATAAATCACAGACGTCTCAATTTAAAAATAAAACAACAGACGGACTAACAACAGGTGAACGCACTAATCTCACCCGCAGATATATCGGCCGCAAGAAGATGCAGATCGACACTCCAGAGCGGTCCGTGAAGGGCATACGGAACCTGGTGTGGGCCGACTACTCCTACTGGACCCTGGCGTATGCAGTGTCACTGCAGGGCGCGCGGAAGCTGCTGGCCGGGGAGCCGCTGGGCCGCATGCTTCCTGTGGACGAGTACCTGCCCGTCATGTTCAACAAGCATCCCATGTGAGAGCCCCCTTGCAATCCCTCACGCCGCCAGTCCTCCAACTCCGCCCTCCCGCCTTCCGGCCTCCCTTTCATCGTCTTCTTAGCCCCAAACCAGCGTTGCGTTGCAATGGTGGGCCACGCAATAAAACTAGGGCGTGGTGACGGGCCACGCAGGCACTACGACGTCACGCGCGGCAGACGTTGTGGCGCCGCGTTGGTGTCGTGATGTCATAACGTGACCTCTAACCTCTTGTCTCCAGGTCTCTCGTCTGTCTCCCTCTCCCTCTTGTTTATCCTGCCTGCATCTCATTAATATTATTCTCTTCTCTGTAGCTCTGCCTTGCCTAGACCTTGTTTCTCTCTTTCGTCTCGCTAACTTGCATCTCAAATTTTGTATGGCTCGGCAGGCCCGGTCTGTGATCTTGTGCGCTTAATATCTGGCTCACGGGCTGCACAATTGATGAACTCTAGCCTAAACCACTCGTTCTCTACCGCCTCAATCCAGCACACGTTTCTTTTCGTATATTCCCTGTTCCCTGCACTTTGCGTGTGTCACCCCGTGTTTGGTCTTGTTTCCGGATCCATTGTAGACGCATGTCCAGACCACCAATCTTTTCTCTTATCGGTGCCATCTCTCGCCCCAATTGTTCTCGCCCTGTATTTCCACTTGTCCCCCGCCACGCAGTGAGCAGTACCTCGAGTACTTTGAGCCGCGGGACCTGCGCGCATTCTCGGCCGAGCCGCTGCTGGTCTACCCGACGCAGTACACGGGCGAGGCCAACTACGTGAGCGACACGGAGACCTCCACCATCTGGGACGATCGGGACGGCACCGCGGCCCCCGACACCAATTGGGGGCCCTCGCCAAAGATGGAGGGGCCCGGGGCCAGCGGCGCCGCCGAACATTCGTCCGACGGCGGAGGCGGCAACGGTGGAAACAAAGGGGAGGCCGACGAAGCCGGCGGTACCAAGGGTTGGGAGGCCAGCGTGGCCGCCGGAGTGGGGGCCGTGGGCGGCGGATGGCCCGAGAGGGGGGCCGGCGTCGTCAAAGGCGGCGGCGCCTTCGCCAAGGAGCTCGTAGACACACAGGCCGCTAGGAAAACGCTAGGTGGCGCCACGGACATAGCCGACGCCACCGCCAGAGATGAGCTGTAGCAGCAGCGGCGTGTACAGACATCGTCGGCACGCACACACATACACACACCTACACTTTTGCCGGATCGCATGGCAACAGGTGATTGCGCATAAGCGGCTTTGATATATTTTTTTAAACCTGTTGCTGCGATGCATTTGTTTTTCGTGTTTGTATTGGTCTGGTGTGGAAGGAACCACTTGGGATTTAAAGAAAGTACCTGGACAGTTTTGATAAAAGTGGACTCAAGTCAGGGCTATGATGTCGACAGGGTTTCAGTTGCAGGTCCGTTCTACCTTGCGGCTTTAAGAAAATGTATAATTCTGAACTGACAATTTCCCCGGCTTGTGAAAAGGATTTGATCAGGAGGGTCGTAAGATCACCTCGCGTTGTGCATTCAGGCCTGTCTGCTTCAAATCTGTTGGAGGTGCTGTCAGTATTGTTCACTGTACAGCAGTTATCTTGCCAGTCTGGTTGTGATGTTGTAGTTTTGGTTGCGTGCGTAGCATTTGCTGAATCCAAGTATTCTAAGAAATGTAATCTCTGTTCTTGCCTTTAATGCTGAAGCCTCTAATGGTTGGCTGTTTCATTATTGCTTTTGGCAACGTTTATAGTGTCCTTTTCTTTTCACCTAGTTTTACGATGTCTGCTGTATTATTTGTATAAACTGAAAACCAAAATGCATTATTGTAAGAATTTCAACCTTGTAACATACATTAGCAACTCCATTAGCTTTATAACATGATTTTGTACAGATTGCATCTTCATTAATACAAATTAACTGCCTCTTGATGTTTTACGCTAATACTATTAAACGCATCTCATTATCGCTGTACTGCCAAGGGGCATATCATTTTTAAAGGATATGGAATAAACTAAAGCATGCGAGTACATTTTCTATACCCCAGTCGAAAGCTCAATTCTCTCTCTGTATAAACTGCCCTCCGATTACATCTGTCACTCCATTAACATCTCTAGGCATAAGCTTTCAACATTTTCTCGGCTAACTACGTACCATATCTCCTGATTCACACTAACTTAATAACGACTGCTGCCATTGAAAAAAACAACACTACTCATTTGTTAAACTTTGCACATTTCGACACAAAAACCCGGCATGTGTTGCATGTTTTTGTTTGTTGTCAAAACGTTCGGTTGTCGTTTCTCTCCGATTACTTTGGCTGGAGTTTCAGCAGTGATTGCAAAATGCGCAGGCTATACTACATGACGAGACTATGCTGTGCATATTACGTCAGTGGAGATTTATAAAAGAATAAATCGCGCCCGTTGCAGCTTGGTTCAAGCGTTGGGCCTGCATCGGAGTTTTATTTGCCGGTGCCGATCGTCCGTGGTTGGGTTCTGCAGCTTGCCGATTGAAACGATGGATGTTCATTTTTCAAATGACCAACGAGAACAAGCCTTGCATCACCGCAGCCCAGGTGAGCTGTACATACATTAGTCAAGTTTCTTACTTGCACCCCCCCCCCGCTCCCCTCTGTATTATTTTATTGTAAGGAGTGGAGGGCAGGCCTTGGCGGGTTTTCTCGTTACTTGAATACAATTGATCAAGAGAAATAAACTTGGACAAATATTTAAACTGATTTGCTACAGGGGGTTCACAAACTTACCAGCACTGCCCTATGATATCAATTGTTGATGAATATTGATAATTTACCGAAACAATACGTGCATTGAATCGCGTATATATATAGGATTCGGTGTATTTTTTTGGTTCGTATACTTTGTATGTATCGGGTTCATTTAAGACCACTCCAACCACTTGAGACTCAGTGACCACAACAATGATAAAACAAGATTGGTCCTTCAATTGAATCACAACCTGGGAACGCGACAATTCATCGAAACAGAAGGCAGGGAGAATCATTATTCCTCTCCTGCGCTCAATGCCTTATCTACAATAACATTGTCAGTGGGAATGCGGAGAGGCTTATTTAAAATACTGTAATATAATCACTACGAATCTGATTTACTAGCTCTCAAAATTGTGATCACAAGGCTTCCGTGAATATGAAATGCCGCTTATGGTTAAATCTAAGCAGATCCTCAGTCTAGATGTTAACAATAGCTCTTTATAATAGCTCTTTATAAGGCCAAGTGATTGCTGCATAAAGCTGTCTCTAGGGTTCACAATACTTAACTGAAGTATAGTTTTGCTAAAGAGTAGTTTTAACTTTCAGTAGAAGCTGGATTTAAATGCGTTTATTTCAGCACAGTTCTGATCTAAGCAACGCAAGCTTACATTTTTGGTAATGTAAGCTTGGTGGGGCGGAGGCAACGGGCAACTTCTGGTACAAGCACATGTCAGATATAAGCACGGCTGGACTTGCGTCCAAGATGATAGGCAAAGGCGCAGCCCTGCAGTTGCTTTCTAACCACTGCTGCGGAAGGGCCTCCACTAGAGAGAGCTCTAGAGAGCCCACACAGTGAGTATTTGACCGCTCCCACGCCGGCAACATGTTTTGGAAGAAGTGTGGAGTACCCATAGTGTACCCCCACGAAATGCAACTCGCCAATCGACGGAACTCCCAATGGGTGTGCTTTTTAATCCAGATTCTGTTTTGACAACAGCTCGGTTCGTACGTGGCCTTTGCGGTGTGTATTTTACGTTCCAGGAACTCATTTAGTCTTTACATAAGAAGGCGAGCGAATGCGCACACAGGTGCGTCCTGGTTAAGCTATGTACAAAGTAATTTGCTTTATTTTGATACAATTGTTGGATTTAAATATTGGACATCTATCAAACTTGAGAAGCTAAAACATGTACAAAAATTATACCTCTGAAAGGGAAGAAGAATATCCTAGAGGACACAATAGCAATATGAAACAATGACATAACAATGAGTCATCCATCGAGGTGTCTACGATTTTGTTTTCTCTTATGGCTGTTTAAGCTTTTTTTGTAACAAAAACATAAAGTTAATTGTTTTCGGTATGTCCTTATGAGCATTAAAACATGTTTTGTTCTTCCAGTATTTTGTGTAAACATTGAATGAAGTATGACTGTACATTATTGTATTTCCAAAGCGCTGGCTTTCATAACCTACAGCTTTATCTCGAAAGTTTTAGTCAGTCCGGCTTTGGAATTTATGTTAAATAGCATATTCAAATTTCTACGCACTAATCCTGTATAACATGCATAACTTATTTTGTATTAATGCAGTGTACGCGTGTTATAACGCATTTCTATGCATTAATTGGGAATTAATGTATGTTGAACTTCTTTCACACCGTACGTAGCCAACCAGGCTAATCGGAAGTGTGGGGGAAGGACAATAGACTAAACACAAAAAGTAGTTCTAAAGAAATGAGTTCTCAATCGAGATTTAAAAGTGTATAGCTCCAGTGGCTTCATAACAGAACATTTGCGAATTCCAGCCAGGAAACGTTTCTATAATCACCAACCCATGTTAAGTGGTCAATGCCTCTCGCCCCAATTTACTTGTGAATGCCTAGTTAGCCTGTGTAGACATCTAAAACCTTGCATGTGTCCCAATCACTTTTTAAGTGTTATTTTACAGAAATGTACAGCATGCGCAATTTCAATGAGTAAAAAATTCTCCCTCGGTCACATTAAAAGTGTTTTTTTGTTTGTTCACCATTGAATTCCTACAACTTATATAATTCCTACAACTTATTTTATTTGTACAAAAGGATGTTGTTGAATTATAGAATGTGTAATACAATGCTCGACCATTTAGTTTTTCACACGACAAGCATACGTTTATGTTCAAAATTTGGTAGGTCCATGCAGATTCTTGGTTCTTTCGGTAAAGTCACGTAGATAGAAAATAAAAATTGAAAACGTATTACCGAAAGAACCAAGAATATGAATTCCTGCAGTTATGAAAGTTTTAAGTAAAAATTTAGGTCCATGCAGCTTGGAGATATTAAAATAAATAAATTAAATTCTCAGTTGGGTGTTGCTCCCGAAAATCTAATTGACGGATGGTTGGACTTTGGGTGCCTGAGTAAATCAGCGCAAATTCTTTAGTTACAAAGATGTAGAGCGGTGCACACGTTTTAAGATTTAAGACTGCTTCTAGGGTACCAAATTGATGCATTTTTTCGTTCATACTCCGCGTGTGCTTTGTATTTTAGGCTTGGTCTATGATAAGACCTCGGGGTTTTTTTTAGAATGCACGCCCTTTTGAAGTCATTTTGCGGCTTGTGATATGGAAATGAGATTACGGTTCATTCCACAAGGCTGGCCAGAGCAGACGGGCATGGAAACACATCATAGTCAGCTGGAAAGATGTGCGTTCAGAAGTCTCCGTCATGAAAGTCAATAGAGTTTCGTTGTCAGGACTGGCAGAATGTGGTGCACGGTGCTTGGTTCAGAACAGAGTTGATACATTATACATGTGTTCTTCCATCGAGTGAGCGACATGCTTGCCCGAGGCTGAGGTCGGATAAAAAAAAAGCCAGCCGTGAACACTTTACCATTTCAAGTTTTTTATTTTTATTTCTCCACATGTTGAATGTTGCTTGCATGTTAATTTTTCAAGTATTGGTGATTACAGCCATGACATCTCCAGAATGCACCCCCTTAATTTTTGCACATGTACCGTCTGATGAGGTTACAAATGGAACCGTCAGCGTTGGCATGTCCGCTTCTTTTTGTTGCAGAGCAGCTGGCTGCAGCGTGCTCATGCAAATCGGTTTCTTGGCAGTGGAGAGCAATAGCGTCATGCATTTTTTTAAAGTAATTATTGTAATGCAATTACGTTTCTTTTACATGTGCATGCATTTTTATTTGTTGCTGTGACAATGGCCAAATGATGTTAAATTGAGAAGGGGAAATAAGGGAAAGCATTTTCAGCATTTTTTTGCTGCCTCTGTGCAGTCACGCGATCAGTGATTTGCAGCAGTCGGCCATCCGCTGCTTTCATTATGACCTGAACGGTGCTGTAGATATGACCTTTTTATGAATAAATCTTGTTTAAAACCCGAGGATCACGTGGAATTGAGCCCGTGTAACCCGTGCAGGGGTTGCGCTGTAGAAACAGAGATCAAGTCCACTTACACCCACACACATTGGTCCATTGGAAGGTACAAGAGTTTGATTTTTAAATGTTAATTGTGTGCCACGTTAAACGAATGCGCCTATTGCTGACGTGCCTTGAACACGAAAGCGCTGCCCAATGCTTGTGCACTCACGATAAATTATTTCGGGTCTTGACAAATCGAAACAGCAGAGCTAAAACTGGGATACTGCTACGAGAAGGTCGTGGTTTCGATCCTGACCCTGACGTCTGGATATTTGGAGTTTGCATGTTCTCTCCATGGTCGCGTGGATTCTTCTCCAGGTCCTCCGACTTTTCCCTCCGCATTGAGAGTATTTGGCTGCTATAAATATACACGTGATAAGCCACTTTGTTTGAGCTGTCATTTGTGGCCAGGCCGCTTCTGAAAATGAGCTCTCTAGATATCTCAGTGGGCCTTCCATGGTAAAGTAAAACAATAGTTTAAGAGCCCCAACCCAGGCGAGTAGTGGTTTGTAGATCGAGTGGGCAGGGAGACACTTGACCCAGGATACTGCTATCCGTCAATCGCTCGTGATTGGGGTTGCTGCGACCCAGTAAACACGGGACGTTGGTCCAAAGCTTCGATCCACAAGCCAACGTTGACGCAACCTCGCACGCTTGCTGGTGATGTGGCGATACTGCTACGACGCAATCGTCCACATTGCAGAAATATTTCTCTATCATGACTGCCGTGGCTTCTAAACACAATATATTCCGATTTTATTTCCCGACTAAAGATTTACGAAATAACGAGAACACATTAACATCCTCAGTAAATAGCTGTTACCGATTAGTGGTTTGTAATGTGTTTTCCAGAGTAATTGATGTTCTGGTGGCTATATGACCACATTCATGGAGCTCGTTTAATGATTTCACAATGCCTCGAATTACTGACAACATGTGCATTATCAGCATTATAGGTTGTAAAGTTGCAATCATTAAAATATTCATGGTGGCTTCTGTTGAGTGCACTGCATTTGAAGAACATAGCCGTTATCTGTACTGGAGGTAAAACTGAAATACAATTTGCACAGTTATGAGAAACCGATATTTCAATAATCATATTGTGAAAATTTTAATATAATTGCATTGTAAAAAATGCTATGCTGGCAACGCTACATTTAACACAAGGCTATGGGAACTTCCTTCCCACCGTACCCACAAACCAGTGCCTAGTCTGGGTAGGTGCTATTTATATATGTTTGCTGAACTTCTTTCGCACCTTACATAGCCAACCGTACTAATCCGAGGTGCATGGCTAGTGCTGGACTATGGCAGCGATAACACAGCAACGCCCCAGTAAACATGGACCATTGGGCCAACGTTGGCCCAACAGTTCTAACAATATACTCTTTGGTTCTTTCGGTAAAGTCACCTAAATCAGCAGTTGTCCTGCTGTATCGGTTGCACCTGATGACGGTCACTTGTGTTGCGATCGAAACGTCGTGATTACATTTTTATTTTATGTTTTATACCTAGGCGACTTTACCGAAAGAACCAAACAGTATGTATCCCTGCAGTCACGAAAACTTCCAATCTAGTTCTAACAACACGCGAACGTCATGTTTACCGGGACACTTGACGAGCACACGCATTGTGCCTGGCGCTCATGCCTAAAGTACGCAGCGTGATTTTTGTGTGACTGTGGGTAATCCAGGGTAGAACCTTCGGCATTGGCCATAGACGACGTGAAGTCTATACGTGCCCCATCCACCACATATTTGTGGCTCGGTTGCCATGTTTCACTGCGAATTCCACAGGCGACTTAGGCTGATGTTAAACGTGCAACTTTTGTGCAATGACGTTCACGCATAGTCGGGGATTTTTTTCACCCTTTTCTGTCCGCGTTGCTCCATTTAGCAGCAGTTGTTCAGCACCGAGGAAATAAGAGTCATAAATCTTCTTGGTTCTTTCGGTAAAGTCACGTAGAAAGAAGTTAATAAAATAATACAAATAAAACATAAAATAATTCTCACGACGTTTCGGCCACAACGCAAGTAGCCGTCTTCAGGTGAAGAACAGGTCTGTCAAG
>CM025617.2:7471307-7484604 GCA_014621495.2 Entosphenus tridentatus
CCCCCCCAAAAATATAAACCATGCTTCAAATCGCTTTAAACTATTGTCATTGTAGTGCGTATTTAATGTGGCGCTGCATTCTGATGTTGTAGGAAAAAACATTTATTAAAAAGTCTATTTAATGATGTAGAACGTGTTGTCTATATTTAAAGTTGCGCATTTTGATGTGATGTCACATGTCTCAACCACCCCCCCCCTAGGTGCGTGACGTCATTTATGGACGGCCCCTTAGTCACTGGGGTCAATCAGTTTCACTGGCTGCTGCTGGTGATGCAAATGTGAGACGCGTTATGAAGTGCATGAAGATCATCGTACCTGATGGAGGATCGTGTCTCTTGTGCATACGATGTCGGCGTTCATGATGGAATGAGGCTTGTTCAAGCTTCAACTTATACTGGTAGGAACCTCCTGATTACACCAGCCCACAGGGGATTATTGTGTCCGTCCGTCGTGCAGGGAGGGGCTGGGTGGGGAGGGTGGGGAGGGGCTGGGTGGGGGGTGGGAGGGGTGGGGCTGGGTGGGGAGGGCGCTGGTCACCCCGTGGTGCCCTTATAAAACTCAACGTTTAACCTACTCACGCCGGCTTGTGCCCGCCTTCACATTCGGGCATATTTGCGGAATACACCACGCCGCCGTTGACCCTGGCCATTGACCGAGCAACCCAACGTTCCTACCACCTCCCTCCGCAGGACAATGTGTTTATTTAACTCCCTTCTCTCTCGAAGGCAGAGACTGAGAGAGAGAGGGAACTTGACCGCCCTCTTTAAACCAAATTGCACGAACAATGGCAACGATCCAACAACAATAACAACAGCAGCAGCCATTCGTCACGAAGTGGCGGTGACGTCACCACGGCGCCTGTGCCAGGCTAGGTGCGCTTTGACGGCCGCTGGCAGGAGGTCGCGGGATAGAGCCAGCAGGTGCCACGTGGGTTGACTGACTTGAGATGGCCGGTCGATGCACCACCTGTGCCCCCTGCTGTGTCAACTTGCTGCAAATAATCCAACACCAACTTCACCAGCCGCCCTCCTCACATCCCACGGGCAGTAGGAGGTGCGTGGGGGGAAGGGGCATGCGTAAGGTGGGTGGGTGGGGGGGTCTTCTGCTGAGTGGTGGTGGGGGGGGCATTTAGCGGGATCCTCCTGCCAGCGAGTCAACGTGGCGCCTTCCTTTCATCTCCACGACTCAATCTTTGCGAGCAACCGGCCGCCCTAATTGGAAGCAGCAACTTCGGGGGGGGGGGGAGCCGCGATTCGCGGTTCGCAATTACGCGATGGGCTCTTCTCCCCCGTGGCTGCTCCCCCACCAGCTACCCACTCCCCCCCTCGTCTTTCACCCTCCCTGTAATTGGGAAAGTGTTCTGGGAGCGAGGAGAGCGAGTGACGACTCAAGGCCATGTCTGACGCGCACGTGCGCAAAACACGCATGGCTCACAAAGACAAAGATACCCCCACCCCCCCGTATAGCCATAATAGCCTTTTTGGGGCAAGTGCTTGTTAGCGAGTCGTGCCTATGAAGGTCGTCATGGCACACGAGGGGGGGGGGCAGCATCCCATGCCTGGCTCCCTTTGTCTTCACCACTGCCGATGTTTTCACACCGCACCAGGGTTCTCATTCGAGGCTGAGTGAACCTAGAGGAGGCCCAGGACCGGCGTCAGATAATCGTCACTTTGTGTTGGCCGTGAGCGGGACTCGGAGTTCTTAGCGCAGCGCGCTCAGCGGCCACACCGCTGCTCCACACACACGTGGATGCACACAGACACGCGGGTACACACAACAACAACCGCCACTCATCACTAAGTGGCGGTGACGTCACCACGACGCTTGTGCCAGGCTAGGTGCACGTTGAGGCCACGTGTAGTGTCGAACGCCCGCTGGCAGGAGGTCACGGGGCAGATCCAGCAGGTTGCCACGGGTCGACTGACTGAGATGACTGAGATGACTGGCTGATGCACCACCTGTGCCCACAACTGTGCCAACTTGCTGTGCTTTATCCACCCGGCGCTCCGCTCGTTGTTGTGAGCGTCGCTCAATGCAGTTATCACCAAATGATTTGTTTAAACAAAAAATAACAAACTTACATTCAATGTTAGAACTAAAGTCGTAGGCCGCTGGGGTTTATTTATCTTGTTGCTGGGAAGGGTTTGAGGTGCTCTCGTAGGCCTCGTCACGCCATGAGTTAAACACTGCCCGGTTGTGCGAGACACCTTCACCCGGAGCGATATTCGGGTGAATAACAATAACTCCCTGCTGTGTATATACTGCAATGTATGACTCCGTTAAGAAAGAATAATAATAATTTAAAAAATTTAACCTTATGTCGGGACCCCGGGATCCCGAATAAACGGAAGTCAAAATCGAAATGATTTTATTTATTTTTGGCGACTCCGTCTCACTGCGCACATTAACGCCGCGACGCACCTGGCGCGGATCATTCTGTTGTCATGTCGTGTCCAAGCGCAGCAGCAAGGACGAATGCACAGAATAAACAAAATTTAGAAACTTTGATGAGCGCATCGTGTAGAGCTCGTCGAGAGGAACAGATCGCCGTGTCGTTCGCCTTCAACAGACATAAAATGGCGTCGCAGCGCAGTTCATGCGAGAGCCGGGGGCTTATGGGACCCCGGGGTCCCGCCATAAGGTTCAGTTAGGGGTTGATTAATGCTCAGCGCGCCCTTCTCTCTCAGCGGGTCGTTGGTGCCAATGGAGCAGTGACTTTGGCCCGGTGGGAGGTAGGGCCTTCGATGCGTGTTGTAGAGGCTCACGGTTCGAATCCGCCGGGCCACCCTGGTTATCACTGCAGGTGTATTAATCGTTAAAATGTTTTTAACACTCCGTCTGCTTCCCAGTGGGATTTTAAAATCCCGTGATGTCATTCAAAAAGAGGAGGCCGTTACGTGTGATAGCGTCATAGTCCAAACTTGCCAAATTTGATTTAAACATTTTACACGGAAAAAAATACTTAATTTGAATTCCACGTAGCAACATCGCCCCCCCCACCCCCGCCTCTACTGCGAAACTTCTGTCGACTGTGCCTATGAAATATAGTGGCTTCATTCGTCGCGATAGGCCATGCACCACAACAATGATAGCCCCTAATGTACCAAGAAGATCATTACGAGCAACATTATCGTAGATCGTAGTATCTCTTCGTGCTACGATCCAACTCAAACGGGAATCCTCTCTTTAAATAACCCACCACCCACTGTGGGTATGAAAAGACACGAAAAGCTACGTAATATGATTAATCGATCAAGAACAACAGTGCAAAGGAGTAGACAGTGAAGCACCATTATCTAATGATTGCATCTGCACCCGCACTCTGGCACTCACCACCATCTAAATGTAAATGTCTGTGGCGTTTATTTTTTTCAGATATTTAGATTGAAAATATTTTACGCTCAGTTTTATTCCGATTGTGCAATGAGCATCGTGTGGCCAGGCGAAGAATCCACGTGGAAATCTCGCAGAGCAGTGGAGCCTTTCCTGTTGGAGAATCAGAAGGGCGAGATGCTATGTCCTTCACCTGGTATGCAGGAGGTCGTGAGTTCGATCCCGGATCCTGACGATGCCCGGACTATCTTATTGGAGTCTGCGTGTTCTCTCTCCGTGGTCGACGCGTGGATTTTTCTCCAGGTCCTCCGGTTTTGTTCTCCATATTTAGAAGGATAAGAAGATGAAAAACACGCGTTTAGATGATTTGCTACTGCTACATATTCTCACGTGTGATGATGATGATGATATTAAGCCACTTTGATGAACTAGCATGTGTGGCCAGGTGGCCTCTGAGGAAATGGCTATAAGCTTAGTGGGCTTTACCCGGGTAAATAAAATGGTTTAGTTTAGTTTGGATAATGGGCTCACGGAAGCGGCTTATCACAGGTTTCAATCTCGTCACCTGCCTGGATTTCAAGCCAGAGGATGTCAGCGCTGCGAGCCTCAATGTTCTGACCTCTGAGCCACTGGGGCCACCTCTGTCCACACGACATTTCCTAAATCTGCAGAAATAGAAAAAAATCTATCACAAAAAAGCATCTACTACAATCTCTGATACTGTCGTTACATTCCACGTGAACCACGAGCTGCTCAGTTTTCGTGAGGAAGGATAAGGTGCAGGCACTGCGGTGAGGGTGATTTTTGCGGTGATGACTTCAGTATCGCATTATCCCCAATATTGACCAGCGTGGTTGAAGCATCGTCAAACCCCCACTGCGATCGACGCTGTGTGGGGGAGGTCTTTATCCAGCAGTGGATTGGCAAAGAGATTTGCATTCGTCTGCTTCTTCTTATTTATTCTTTAACTAAAACTAAACTAGGTGTTTATTTTACCAGGTAAGGCCAACTGAGCTATATAGCTCGTTTTCAGAAGCAACCTGACCACAAATGATAACTCAACGAAGTGGCTTATCACGTGGAAATGTATAGCAGCCAAATACTGTAAACGCATGATTATACATTTGGAGGGGAAAAAACGGAGGACCCGGAGAAAAATCCACGTGACCGCGGGAGAGAGAGACATGCAAACTCCAAATATACAGTTCGTCAGAGTCAGGATCGAATCCACGACCTCCTGTATACCAAGCGAGGTAGTTAACATCTCGCCACCGTGGCGCCCCAATTCGAATGTTACAGTCAGCTCTGTGCGTCCCATATGATTGCCAGTGGATTCGCAGCGTGGATCCAGTTCTCCTGCTGTTGACTCGCACTGTGATCATGGGCTCGTAGAATATACATATAATTGGGCAGCTTAGTGTCCTAAAACATCGCGTCTGTAATAACGACTTCAGATTACAAGGAAGGCTACATTTCCCTCTGTGCTTTACCAGACATCAAATGAAGGTGAGTGGCGGTAGCGGCGCATTGCGATGTTCACAATGAACCCGGCTACCCTGAACCCAGCTACCACTCAATTGCAACCCACGGCTAACATCAATGGCATGTGATACGTAAACGTGAACCCGTGCTGGGTCCACCACCAACCCGCAGTGACCGGTACAGTCAAGTATGGGGAAAAGCAAAGCACGTGGCTATAACACGCCATAGGGGGTCATGGTCATAGGCTATCCCTCGCAATCGGGGGATGATTGTATGTTGTCCACGTCTCAGATCCGTGCAGTGAGGTAGAGATCACGACTGCTTGATTAACCACCATCTTGGTTTTGGACCTGATGTCACGTTCCTCAAAAATCCTTTTCCTCAGCCGACCGAAAGCTGCACTTGCACATTTCAGGCATCAGCATTCTTCGAAAGAAGGCTTTCGTGGTGTGGGAAATGATCAACACTTTCCAGAGTTTCACCGTGGATGTAAATTGTCGGAGCTGGGGTGCTGCTCATTGAGAACTGGTTGATGGAGGACCAGAGTCTTTAAAAATATTAAGCGTCAGTCTCATTTTCTCATATGCCTCGGTAAAAGTGTTGACGATTGCCTGAAGATCTGCTTCTGAGTGAACACACGACAACATCGTCAGCATACTGGAGCTCAACAACTGCTGTCGGGATGCTCTTAGTGTTCGATCGAAGTTGGTTGAAGTTGAACAGCTTCACGATCCATTCGGTAGTTTAGCTACACTCGAAGCTTACCAGTAGTTAGCTGCAGCATCGCGGCAAGGGATATTGAGAAAAGTGTTGGGGCGATGACACATCCTTGTTTGACTCCAGCCTTAACTTTAAAGTGGTCTGAGATGGATCCATTACTAATAATGACTGCTCGTATACCATCACGCAGCAGGCGAAAAATAGTGACAAATATCCATTCTTTTGAAGGATCCTCCACAGTGCGTCTCGGTTGACAGAAGCAAAGGCTTTTGTGAGGTCAAAGAAGGCAATAGAGAGATTTATGTTGTTCCTAATATGTTTCCTGCAGTTGTGCCTCAACCCACACTGGGATTCTGGGAGTAGTTCATCAGCAAGTGGCAGAAGATGGTTCAGGTGAGTTCTTGCAATTATCTTTCCTGCAGTGGACAGTACGGCGACTCCCCCTGCAATTCCCACGATCGGCTTGATCTCCTTTCTTAAAGATTGTCACAATCATGGCATCCCTGAGGTCCTTTGGGGTTTCCTCGTATTTCCAATTCTTCAAGATGAGCGCTTGGAGCCGTGACGTGAGCTCCTCCCCCCCCCCCCCTTGTTTGAAGATTTCAGCAGAGATTCCATAAGCTCCAGATGCCGTATTATTATTCACCTGCTTGATGGCTTTCCTCGCTTCATCAAGGGTCGGGGGGAGTCGAAGCTCATTTTCGATTTGGTGTTGTGGGATGGAGCGGAAAACACTGTCATCGACGAACGAATCTCGATTGAGAAGATTTTCAAAATGCTCCTTCCAGCGAGTGTTGACAGCTTCCCTCTCCTTGCTCATATCTCCTCCTATCGTAGGCCTCAGGGGGGTTGGTCCCTGAGTGCTTTGACCATAGGCGGTTCAGGTGGTACTAAAGAAGCCACGCAAATTATGGATGTCGGCAAAATGTTGGGTCTCTTTCGCCTTGTCTTACCACCTGTTTTTCATATCGCAGGTCCTCCTCTGGAACGCTGATTTAGCTTGTAGGTCATTCAACTTATTTTGCTTGGAATTGGCGTCATTTTGCGAAGCAAAAAAAGGCCTTGCATTTGTGATCGATCAATTCTTGGATCTTCTAATCATTCTCATCAAACCAGGTATCAATGATGGTGGGCTTAAGGACATCATAGAGGTGGCATTAAACCTGCAGTGGATTAAAAAAAGGAATAATAATAAATATTAGTATGATCAGATATGGAATTGTGGGGTAGATGGGGATCTTTGGAAATTAAAACCATGATGGTGATAGTGTCAAGGTCACCGCAAGGCCCGGGTACTTAGAGACACAGCGCTGTGCGAGTTAGGATACTGCCGGTCACACGCGCGGCTCCAGAGTGTTGTGCAAGCCCCTGATTAAAAATGACAAAGGCAGACGCTGACACCGAGAGAATTTGTCTAATTTTGCGGGAATTGCTTTCACAGCCGCGTGCCGCGTTTGCTTGCTGCGAATAAACAAATTTATTGAATGTAGAATGCCCGTGCGTCGTCATTCGCTCCATTAAACCTGTGCCGTGCGTGTCGAGTTCGTCGCCTAAACGAGCAAATAAAAAGACGGAAAAAAAACACAACCACAAAAAAATAACCCACCAACCAAGCCAACCTCCCACCCCTCCACTATTACCTCCTAACCATCAGCGTGAACTGCCTCCATGTAACTATGGTGACCACATCTCCAATATGCGCAATGTGTAATCACTAGCAATAGACGCTGATCCGGTAAATTAAAGGACACCAATCATCCGCATTAACTCACAGTGTCAGAGTTAATTGTATTTTCTTATTTTGCATTTGTCAGCTTATGGGGAGGTTCACAAAGTGCGGCTTTGTGACGATTGTCTGATGCGCCCACAGATAATCTAACACTGTATATACAACCAAACTGTATTGTATTACTGCGCGTGCTTTTGCTGTCAGTCCATGAATAACTAATTGGCATTTGCCATCAAAGGCCCTCTTTTCCCACGCACTTAATTAATTCTTTGCATTTATTTAACACAGGGTGAGTGCCCTTCCGAGACCAGAAGTCGCTTCATGAAGGGACATCTGGGCCACAACGAATACATGGGAACCGTGAAGTCTGCTGCTGCCAAAAAACCATAATCAGACTCACAGATTGCAACAAAAAGCAAATTCCAGCCCGGACAAATTAAACCCACACGGTTTAACATATCTTGACAGCAAACATTGAAATAGCAAGCCAGTTCTATCGTACCACGCATTAAAGTCTCAGCATAACCTTTAGATAGCCGCCTCTCTGCTGCGGGTGCAGCACTTTCATCGCAATGAATTTATTTGAGGAATAAAAATAAAAATCCATATTTATTATAGGTTCCTGGCTTAGTTCATTTTGGCCATGGCACAACGGTTAGAGCACCGCCATGAGAACCCGGCCCTTTTGTCTTCAATCCCTGGCGACGGTGAACATCAGTGACGAGTGAGATCTAAACCAGTCATGCGCAGCAGCGGAACGAGCGTGGGGGCAGGTGGTGCCTTGTCCCCCCCCCCTCGCCTCCCCTCCCCCGGTGGCCAAAGCCACGAGTTGGGGCCCCCTTGACAACAACCGTGAGATGTGTTTTGAACAACGGTGTCAAAGAACAACAAAGTTATGTGATGGTGCGATTCGGCAAGAGGAGCCACGATATATAGCACCCAAGGTGCGACCGTGCGAGACATCAAATATTGGGGCCCCACTTGACCGATTGACACTGGTCTTGCCCCTTAGCCATGCCTTGCCCAACCCGCACTGACCAGCGTGGTGAAGTATGGTGAAGCATGGTCAAAGGCCCCCCCACGGCCAACTCAGCGTGGAGAGTCCTTCATCCAGCAGTGGGACTAGACGAAGGGAGATGTGAAAGAGCTAATACTGGTAGGAACCTCCTGGTTACACAAGCCCACAGGGGATTATTGTGTCCTTCCGTCGTGCAGGGAGGGGCTGGGTGGGGAGGGAGGGGCTGAGTGGGGAGGGGAGGGTGGGGAGGGGCTGGGTGGGGAGGGTGGGGCTGGGTGGGAAGCGGAGGGTGGGGAGGGGCTGGGTGGGGAGGGTGGAGAGGGGCTGGGTGGAGGGTGGGAGGGGTGGGGCTGGGTGGGCAGGGGCTGGTCATGCCGTGGTGCCCTTATAAAACTCTACGTTTAGCCTACTCACGCCGGCTTGTGCCCGCCTGCGGAATACACCACGCCGCCGTTGACCCTGGCAATTGTGTCAGAGATCTGTAAGCGAGGCTGTGTCAGAGATCTGCAAGCGAGGTTGTCCCGCGTGGTGCACAGTTGGACACGAACAAGTGTGGTGCCACGGCCTTGAAGCCACTATGCAAGCGCCGCGACCCCCCTCTCCCCTGGCCCCCACACTGAGACCACACACACACAGCGCACACACACACACGCAGCGCACACACGGAGTGTCCTGGCGGGTGATTGCTTGGCACAACGGGTTTTAATCCAAAGAGTCCCTATGAGGAAAGTCCCACGGTTTCCGGGTGCCAGGAGATTGGGCGACCCTCGCAGGGGACAAGTTAACATCGCGGTGTCCCTGAGTTGGCTTCATAGTGTGTGGGCGCAAGAGGGTTCACCGGGCCAGCCGCAATGAGTCATTGACGACATCGGGAGGGGCTCAGGTGAATCAGCGAGAAGGGCCATGAGATCAGGGGATCGCAGCGCCACCACTTCCCCCGACCCCCATACCGGATACACACTCGCAGGGTGTGTATTCCACAGTCGGGCGTCATTCCGGATTCACAGGGGTGAGTAATAAATTCGTGAGTACGGACGCAGAAGCACCAGCGGCAACGCTTCATGTAAGGGCAAAAGAAAGAGGAAAAAACGGGCGGTGATCACCGGTAGGCGCACGATTGTGTACAACGCGACCCTGGGCTTTTGAAGTCAGGGGGATAAGAAGGGGAGCCCGAGGCCATTCAAGGGAGATTTTTCTTCAACATCTTGGCCGCCAAGACCCATCCCCTGCCGTGCTGCCTTCTCGAGCCACTCGCAGCATCCGTGTGACGCCAGCGAGCGCCGCCACGAGGCAGTGACAGGCGACGTTGTTTCCGTCCTCTTCCCTCCAACTCCCACAAGTTCAAGTTCATGTATAAGGTACAAGCCCTGTGAGCCATTCGGCTCTTGAATCGGGTGCAACCGCAACAAACAAAAAACAAAAACATGAACAAAAGAAAACATCTTAAAGTGACTATGTGACTAAGTGCAAACAGAAAATCCAAGAAGACAGCAAAATATTGCAGAAAAAAAAATCACCGTACACCAACGCTGTGTGCAAAAATCCCAGTGAGATGCAAGTCAAACAACAACAACAACAACCATAAGACAACTTATATTAAGGCCATCAGTCTAACTCTGTACTACAACAAACAAACATGGCTAAACCAATATACTTTTCGAAATCACCAAAATAAAGCCATGAAAGCAATGAAAAAGCAATCATAGTAACTGTGACGGAATTTTCACAATAAATGGCATAAACATGTACTACCAAAACCCTGCAGCCATAGCTGGCTGCATGAGCCACTCCACAACAGCAGGAGCATCAATCGGAGTATTATAATTTTTCAATGTACCTTTAAGATCAGCACACAGCGTCCGTGCCACGCCGTGAGTACAGCCACGAGCAGCACGAGTTGTGCCATCACTCGGTCAGTGGGGTCCCGGCAGGAGCCGACCGACCAAGTGGAGGAGGAAGCTGAACGGGTGGACGACGCGCCCCGGCCAGAACGACGATCATATCGAGAAGGGCCGTGTTCACCGCTCCCCGCGCCGTGCAACCCTGCTGCTAACGCTGCCGCCGCTGTCTGTCAGGCACACGCGATGAAACTTTCCTCCCGTGCCAAATGCCACCGGCACGAGACGCACGGTGCACGTGACGCAAGGGCCCCGTTGCATTGCATAATCATCGGTCGAATTCATCGACCGTAATTGCCAAGGCCAATGGTGCAGTGGAAAACACCGCCGTGATCGACACTTTGCAAATGACATTTGTTACGCGTGACGGGGTGGCCGGGTGGTGGATTACAGATGACGTAACCATCCCTCGCCTTCCATAACACTGGTCAACACACTTTTTCTGGCATAAGGTATTCCAACGGTTTAAAGGTAATTTTGGGGTGCTGATTCCAAATCTGGCATCAGTTTTTGTCTATCACATCAGGTTTTTGAGATATCAAATATTGCATTTTCAATAAAAACTGCAGAAGAAAAATATTAAATAAATGTGGATATCTACATAAAATGATATTATAAACACACTATCCTAAAAATACAGCACCATATTTTAACACTAAAGCAGTCACTGACTCGCAACAACTTGCAATCATAAGTGACAGAGTTAATTTCAGGTAAAATCAATGAAAATGGGGTATGCCGATAGCATAAAAATGAGATGTGATAGAGAAATCTGAGATCAGATTTGGAATTAGTCTAAAACAGCTGCAAAAGTCTAGGCCAGATTTTTTTTGTTGACCAGTGTTATAGATTAACACATAGGCTTTCGTGACCAATATTATTCATGATGAATGTTTTTGGGTTAGATCGCGTAAATATGAATGTGTCGTAACCCTCCACCACCCGACACAGCCAATTAGTGAGGGATTTGTCACGTAAACAAAACGCCAATTAGTTACTACTTCAGCCAACCGGTGTGTTGGAGAGTAATTCCAGAACATTTACAATTTGAGTTTTACGACGTTTCACTGGTAATTACATCAACCAGCGTCATCGGACGATTTTCCAGAATAGTCAAGCCATCCACCTAGGCCTCGGCAAGGTAAGGTAAAAGTGTAAAAACAACGAGCCTGCCTTTACCCTACCTTTTACCTTACCACAATACAATCACTCTACCCTACCTTTTATCCTTTAGCAGGTAAGGTAAAAGGTAAAAAGCAACGAGCCTACCTTTTACCCTACCCTTTACCCTTACCCCTTGGCATGTCGACACCTTTACCTTTACCCTTTTACCCGGTAAAAAGGGTACAATTACCTTACCTTGCCGAGGCCTACATCCACCTGCTTCCGGTCTTAAATAGAGCAAGACGATGTCATCACTGAACCCAATCATAATACATGAAGATGCTCAAACGTGGTGCTCTTCATTTGAACTTCTTCACCACCGACATTCTCTATCCACCGCTCAACGGAAGGGCCTCCCCTCCCCGCGTGCTGGCATCATCGTCGTCTCAAGCGCCAAAGCATCCGATTGCCCCGTTCCATGTCCACGCTTCACGATGTGGCGCGTGTTTCCAATTATAACGAGGTGAACGGGATGTCGATGAATGGCTGCCTCTAGCCGTGGCTTACATTGCAAATCAGCCCGCTGCTGCGTCTTCTTCTGTGTTGCTGTTGCTGTAAAACTAAAAAATTTGTATTGAACCAGGTATAGGCCACCGAGTTATATACAGTAGCTATCTTTCAGAAGCGACCTCGCCACAAATGATAGCTCAAAGAAGTGGCTTATCATGTAGAAATGTATAGCAGCCAAATACTTGAAACGCACGTTGATTCTAAATGCGGTAGGGAAAACACGGAGGACCCGGCGAAAAAATTGTACGCGACCACGGGGAGATAGACATGCAAACTCCAAATATATCGACTGGAAATCTGTGAAAATGAGCATTATAGCTCATCGGATTCCTCCAGTAAAAAATAAATATTCTGATACAACAAGGCATCAGGGTCCGGGTCAAAATCCACGACCTCCTGCATACCAAGCGAGGTTTTTAACGTCGTTTGTGGTTTCCCCACTCACTGTAACCGCTGGGAACATTAAAGAACTAAAATACAGCATGACAGACGCACGGCCGCGTCAAGTATCAAGAGGGCACGCGACCTCGCTTGCAGCGCACGCCGCTCAGCGGGGTACAGCGAAAGAGAGGCACACGAGGAATCATCATCCCTGGCAGGGAAACGATACAAAAACAACACATTGAATCAACTTGAGCTGCAAAAAAAAATTACAATCAAGACAAAAAACCACTTCGCCCTCCCACAGGCTCATCAGAGCTAACACTGACGCGGGGGTTGATGCAAGAGAGGTCTTGACACCCGTGGCTCATAACCAGAGCATCATCAGTGTGACACTTCCATATTAATCTGCGAAACGAGCGTGCGAGCGTGCAGTGCCACTGACCCACATCCCTGCCCTAGCCACCTCGCTAAGCCATCCCCTGTCCTCCCCCCTCCCCCCAGGGGTGGGGGGAAGAGCGAGGAGGAGAAGGGTAAGAGACGGGGAGGGGGGTGCTGGCAGGAGGTGGAGGGGGCAGGACAGAAAGGAGACGCAGAGCGATGCATCGATTGGCGAGCGGTGGCCTTGTCACAGCCAAACCCGGTGCTAAATTAATAGCCCGTCACGGCGAGACTGGCAGCAGGCGTCTCTGCAGCACGCCGGTCGATTCATCCCGATCGCTGTGCTGCTACTGCACGCCCTGGGTTTAACCCTTCCCTCGTCAGCTCCTAGCTCTGTCTGCCCATTCATTCCCTGGTTTAACCCTTCCCTCGTCAGCTCCTAGCTCTGTCTGCCCATTCATTCCCTGGTTTAACCCTTCCCTCGTCAGCTCGTCGCTCTATCTGCGCATTCATTCCCTGGTTTAACCCTTCCCTCGTCAGCTCCTCGCTCTATCTGCCCATTCATTCCCTGGTTTAACCCTTCCCTCGTCAGCTCCTCGCTCTATCTGCCCATTCATTCCCTGGTTTAACCCTTCCCTCGTCAGCTCGTCGCTCTATCTGCGCATTCATTCCCTGGTTTAA
>CM025617.2:7495004-7532051 GCA_014621495.2 Entosphenus tridentatus
AAGAGAGACAGTGGGGTATGGGGCACATGCGTGAAGTTGTGAAATTGGCATGGGTGAGGATAGGTGGAGGGGTGGTAGGGGCAGAGAGGTCTGGCTGCCAGACAGTTGAGCCGATGGAGGAGCACAAATGTGCTCATAGAGAGCGAGACGTCGGAGCCGGGTCAGGAATTAGGGGTGAAGGAGGAAGATGACGTGGGAGGAGGGGGGGGCTAGAATTTGGTTGCTCCCTCACCCCTCACTGTGCTGCTGCTGTTGCTTCATCAAAGCCAGACAAGCCGTGGCGTTCTAACGGAAAAAAAACTTGGCCACAAAACCAGCATCCAGCGGACCAGCCAGGAGCCACCCTCATTAGCCGTTTATTAATTGCACACCCAAGGCATCTATCAATTACACTGACCGTGGGTGATTACGGCGAAGTCATTAACTGGTTGAGTCAATAGCCCTTCATTAACCCACTCACTATAGTCAGCCGCGGGCCACGCAGGTAGGACTCAAAGCCGCTCATTGAACGGCAGCAAACACGCGCACGTTTCGTGCTGCTCCCGTGTAACAATGTGCACCTTACGACGAGGCACTAGTTTGAAATGTATTTGCCTTTGTGGAAAACATGTACAGAGTAAGCATTTCTTAAAGAGGTGATATTTGAACGAAAACACTCTCCCCCCCCCACCTTATATTTTTTATTTGGAGATGCAGAATTATCGCCGGCAGATTTTCATGAAAATATTTTTTTTGGTTTGATGGCAGGTGGGTGTCGAACAACGTGACGTTCAACGGCGGCTGCTGCCGATTTCTATTTCTGCTGCGCACGCGGCGACCGTGGCCTTGTTAAACGGAATTAATGACACTCATTAGGCAAATGCAAGAGAAGGCATGCGGAATTCACGCCAATTTTTCGTTGTTGTTGTTGTTGCATAGATTGTACAATAAGTTAACATAATAAGCCAGAGAGAGAGAGAGAGACGATGAAGTGAGAGGGGTATGGACTTATAATGAGAATGAATCCCGGCAGATAATCAGAAGCAAGCGCGATGCGAGAAAAAGCATCGGCAAAATGCAGCGTCAGAAGCAGATATTGCCTCGCTCGTGTGTCCTTTATTTTTAACCATGACATTGTCGATCCATTCTCTCTTTTTTTAACCGCAACCTGGGAAACATATGTTGGCGGGAGTCTGCACGAGCAGATGAGCACTGAGCAGAACGAGATAACCGAAATGTTTTGTCGTTGAAGCATCAACAAAGTTCAGCGAGGGGGCGGTGCCTCGTTTGAATGCAGTCGACCAGTGTCCTTCACTAGTTTCCAGAGGGGGCCCACTTTCGCCGTCAGTGCGAGGACCGCCACACATTTGAAACCATTGGGGCTTGGACGGCAGCACGGCGATGACGGGGCGCGTCAGAGGGCCGCACTAAAGGCCATCAGGGGCCGCCGGTTGCTAATGAAGAACGCTGCAGTCGACATAGTTCCAGCCTTTTGCCGCCCATCATCGATACGTTCACTGACACGTTTGTACATTATGATGTCTCGTACTGGTAGGAACCAACTGGTTCCACCAGCCCACAGGGAATTATTGTGTCCGTCCGTCCGTCGTGCAGGGAGGGACTGGGTGGAGAGGGGCGGGGTGGGGAGGGGAGGGTGGGGAGGGGCTGGGTGGGGAGGGTGGGGCTGGGTGGGGAGGGTGGGGAGGGGCTGGGTGGAGAGGGTGGGGCTGGGTGGGGAGGGGAGGGTGGGGAGCGGCTGGGTGGGGAGGGTGGGGCTGGGTGGGGAGGGGAGGGTGGGGAGGGGCTGGGTGGAGGGTGGGAGGGGTGGGGCTCGGTGGGGAGGGGCTGGTCACCCCGTGGCGCCCTTATTAAACTCAACGTTTAACCTACTCACGCCGGCTTGAGCCCGCCCTCACAGTCGGGCATATTTGCGGAATACACCACGCCGCCGTTGACCCTGGCCATTGACCGAGCAACCCAACGTTCCTACCAGCTCCCTCCGCAGGAATGTGTTTAAACTAAAACACTGTGAGCATTGAAAACACTCGTTTGCGGAGTTGCTGGTCCACCCCTGAACGTTGCTATACTTACACACATACACCAGAACTGCAACCCACTCGAACGTCTCACGTTTTGTCTCATTGCCTTCTTGGTTTGCCAAATTCCTTGAGTTAGAAAGTCTCCGGATTCACTTCGAAGGGTCAATGGATGTCGCTTGATAGACCCTACATCAACGGTCATCGAAAACGTCAAAAGGCAATTTACGACGCATTAGTAGGAGCATGAGTGTCTCACTTGGTGGAGGAAGTCAACCATGGGTGGCCTATGGATGGGCACGCTCCTGTCATCAGAAATGCGGAATTTACACAAATGGCTCAGGGCTGCAATGGATGAGATGAGGCAACGCCTTAATGGCCGTATGAGCTGGAAATCTCTCTTTGAACATCGTGGATCGATTAAGAATCTTTCCTTAGTACCAACAAGGACCTGGACTTGCTCCTAATTCTGCATCGTGTCCTCGTCCCGTAACGTCGCTGGATGTGTCGTCGTAAGTCACTTTGACTACATTTCTTTGATTGTGATGGGATACCTAAAAAAATAAACTCTCCAGCAAGAATAATCTCTCAGTTGGCAACGCTGATCACCTTTACACTCTGCTGGTTTCTGTGTACCGGGTTTTTTAAAATGGGATTTCCCCTGTGATCACGTGGCGTGTTGTGAGAGTCCACTGGACTCCCTATTATCCACGCAAATGACGGGGAGGATGGCCACGGATAATTCAAAATCGGGGATAAAAAAACAAAAACCACTTTCCCGCTGATCTCTATGCCACAAACCCCACTAATTTCGGTATTAATTACATTTAAGTTTCTCTGCCATCGCACAGTTTCATCAATTAATACTCACAAAATAAATGATTGGATAAATCACTTGAAATGAAGCACGAACGACGATTTTAATTGTTACGCTTTCGATTTCCAATCGATGCCACGTGCTCAGTGACAATGACACTTTCCTGCTCCCAGGCAGACGACTCGGCCCACTAAGTGGATAGCAGCAGAGCCACGCCTTTCAACATCAATCAAACTCCGCCCACTGTTGTAAAGATATGCAACTACTGAACTGTAGAGGCAATCACGTGGCTTTCGGATTAACCGGAGCAACATATTTGTTCGGTTTAAGCACGTGACTTGTAATAAACATTTACAAGAATAATAATGCAAAACTGTAAACCCAAACACAGGTATCCCAGCAACCTCGCGGGTGCTACAGGTGGCGTCTCTGCAATTGTAGAGTAACCCAACCGTGACTGGGCAGCAGTCTGGTGGAATCCTGCAGGTCCTCCGGACACTTTTACCATCGACCGGCGGGCTGCAACGAGCATATTGTCTTGATGATGTGGGTGCCGCTTTATGCGAGATGTTAACTCGTTCGCCTGGTATGGAGGAAGTCGTCGATTCGATCACGACCCTGACGACGCCTGCATATTTGTAGTTTGCATGTTCTCCCCGTGGTTGCATGGACTCTTTCTCTGGGTCTTCCGGTTTTCCCTTCCACATTTAGAATCGACATCACGTGTTTAGAGTATTTGGCTGCCTTAAGATAAACCACTTCGTTGAGCTATCATTTGGCCAGGTCGCATCTGGCAAAGTGCTATATAGCTCAGTGGTGGCCTTACCTGGTAAAATGAAAAAATAGTTTTGTTTATATACAGTAGACCAGCACCCGAATGCCACTCACGCAAGAAGGCGAGTTCGAAAGCAGTTTGATGAAAAATCCTGGGAGTCGAGGAGAGAGACCCTTGGCAATGTTGTTAACTCGAGCCGTGTGCATCAGGGCTGGCGCAACAACGCGGCTCAGTCCTCGGTCAGTCACATTAGCTTTGGAGAGCGATTTAAACCCAAAGAGACAGACTGGGGGGGGGATAAATGGCGAGGTAAGGGAGACGGAAACAAATAGAAGAGGGATGAAAATACAAAGTGAGCAGGTGGTGACGAGAGACAAATGAAAAGACAGAGATGGACTCAAGAGATGGAAAGAGACTGGACGGATAATTGGAAACGTGGACACGGGGGACAAAGAGATGCAGGCAGACAAGACGAGAAGATGGGTACACACACAGATTTACCCCTGAGCTGTACAGATACAGAATGAAATGCAGAACATGTTCCGACATCTTCTGAAAAGCGCATGGGGCACAAATTAGTTTAATCTCATGGGGACATATTTAACGAGCTGTTAGGGCCGTCACCGTGACCGCTGTTGTCAGTGTTTGAATTACAAAAAAAGACCAACATTAGCACCTTTTACAAGCGCAGACGCGTCATTGGTGCATTGTAGTGATGTTCTTTATTCAATCAAAGGCCTGCAGCATACATCTTTTAACTTGGTTTAACACGGAAGCTTTCGCGATAAATATTATCCATAAGATGTTGTTTTTGGGGTAGATGGCGTAAATATAAATGTGTCGTTAAACCCGCCACCACCCGGCACAGGTTGCCGCCTGATGAGGCTGGTTGTAATTACGGGCGAAACGTCGTACTCGAATTGTAAATGTTGTGTAGGTTTATTCTCCAACACACCGGTGTGCTGTACGAGTAACGAATTGACACGTTTTGTTTACGTGACAAACCTTACTAATTGGTTGTCAGGTAGTGGCGGGTTTAACGACACATTTATATTTACGCGATCTAACCCCCCCCAAAAAACCTCTATTATGGATATTTTAAGACAGTGCTCTTCATTGCAAGACCCGCGGGCGACTGGCGGCCCTTGGTGGCCTTTAGTGTGGCCCCTGGCGTGCCGCATGCAACAACACACGACACGTGGAGACACCACCCCCCCACCCCCATCATCATCATCGTGCTGCTGTCAAACCCCTAATGATTTCAAATGTAGCGGCCCTCACACCGGTGATGTCTTAACGGCGAAAGTGGGCCCCCCTCTGAAAATGAGTGAAGAACACTTTTAAGAGAGCAACGCGAGTACTTATTTGCCTTTAACAGCCTGCTGATGCTGTATCCTTCGTTGCATTCACCTTGGCTTCCCATTGTCTCATTTGAGTCCAATGCTCGCTCCTGGCGGGTGTATGTATGTTGTGAACTTCTTTCGCACCGCACGTAGTCAGTGGTTCATGTACCAGCACGAAGGTCACTTGGACCACGCGTTCACCTGCTGACTGTCGCGCAGACAAACCCAGCTTCAGGTGGTGTCAAGATTCCTACCAGCCCACCCACCCCCACCCCACCTGTCGATTTAATTCCGACGCAAGGCCACGATTCGACTAATAAATTGGTTCTATTGTCAACATTGCGGAAAAGGTAGCGGACTCCATTAGCAACTACAGGGGTCACGCGAACCCCATCGTTGAGCGCACGTACACGAACCGAACATCAGGGATTATCGCGAGCTTGACGTTTGAATTGACAAAGTCACCACTGAGCGAGCTCTGTTTGAATCGGAACAAGAAAACAATATTACTGGTAGTAACCTCCTGGTTACACCAGCCCACAGGGGATTATTGTGTCCGTCCGTCGTGCAGGGAGGGGCTGGGTGGGGAGGGAGGGGCTGGGTAGGGGTGGGGCTGGGTGGGGAGGGACTGGTCACCTCATGGTGCCCTTATAAAACTCAACGTTTAACCTACTCACGCCGGCTTGTGCCCGCCCTCACAGTCGGGCATATTTGCGGAATACACCACGCCGCCGTTGACCCTGGCCATTGACCGAGCAACCCAACGTTCCTACCAGCTCCCTCCGCAGCAGGAATGTGTTCCCAGCGCAAGAAGCCGTCACTGCGTTGCACCGATGCCGACCTCGGCGTGCCACGTGCCGGGCTGTACCACCGCGCGAGGACAATCTGCTTGCTCGTGCGTCCAGCGACTCGATGGAAAGGGCGCAGCGATGCCCAAAACCCTCCCGACTTCTCAGCGATAGCGATCGCGCTGCACCGGTGGCTTCTTTCTACAGCACGGCCAGCAAGATGCCCTCCTGCTTTCACAGTATTCTCTCATCTAGATTCTACTCGGGTTTCTGCTGCGTGAGAATTGAATGAAGAATTCGTTTAACCCACTGGGTTAGGACGAAGGTATAGAGCAGAGAGTTAACTGGCACGCCAAGATTAGCACAACCCATCAAGGATCTGCTTTAGGCATCGAGTTAACCACACACTCTTATCTACGTATTTGCACAATTGGTAACAGGATTGGGGATTAATAGCACCTAATCAGCACCGACTCATTACTACTGCATCTCATCAAAGTGCATGATGAGTATTATTATTATTATTATTCTAATACCGGTGTCACAAGGGGCCATCAACCTCGCAGGGACGATCGAGTCGAGAGGCGAGGAGTCGGCTCCCAACTCAGCGCTATTATCATGACTGGCGTGGAGGAGACTCGCATTCACTGGGAGTCGGCCACAGCCGGCAAAATCGGGTACTCGTCACCGCCATAACGCCTCGTAGCCGTATAAGCAGCGCGGTGGGCTTTAATTGTTAGCTGGGTCAGCTCTCCTGCAAATATTTCGACATCCATCGTATCACTTCTTGGGATGTCACTTGGTGGACTAATTGCTCTTGCTGGTGTGAGGAGCTAAACCTTTGCACAGTTTCATACAGATGCGCATCTGCGGCCGCCTGGAACGCTCTTTCCTTTCGATATGAGCAAGCCACTGGAGGTATGCGCTTCTACAGCTCGATTGACAACTAATTTGTTTAGAGCTGAATTTCGATTTAAAGCTTTCGTGACTGCAGGGATTCATCTTCTTGGTTCATTCGGTAAAGTCACGTAGAAGGGAAAAATAAAATAACAAAAATAAAACATGTGAGAATTGTAAATGTGAGAATTGTATTTAATGTTTTATTTTTATTATTTTATTATTTCCCTTCTACGTGACTTTACCGAAAGAACCAAGAAGATGTTTAGAGTTGCTTTTTGTGTTTAGTTTGTTGTCCTTCCCCCGCACCTCAACATGAGCACGGTTGGCTACGTAGTGCGAAATAAATTCAACATACATAGATATTCTTTACCTCTGTTTTGATCACTTTTTGTTGTTGTTTGTGCCTTTTGTTTGCATGGAGGGTTACATTTACTTAATATTGGCTATGGATAGGATTTAGCCCTTAATGTGTTTATGCATATGTACGTTGAACTGTTTAATTATTGCATCAGCGTTGCGAGATGCAATTAGCACGAATGACGCTACAGTATATACAACTGCAATCATTATGAAGTTATTATTACGTACACCCCTCGCTGTGGCTGTAGAGATACTCGCCACGTGCCACCAACTTCGGTAGACCAGCGAGCTGGAGAAGATTCAGTGAGAAACGGAGCCGTGTGTAGAGGGGTTCCTGGCATGTGCCACTCACCGAGGAGCTCCACGGAGGAGCTCCACGGAGGAGCTCACTGAGGAACTCACCAAGGAGCTTACGGAGGAGCTCCACAGAGGAGCTCACCGAGGAGCTCACTGAGGATCTCACCAAGGAGCTTACGGAGGAGCTCCACGGAGGAGCTCACCGAGGAGCTCACTGAGGAACTCACCAAGGAGCTCCACGGAGGAGCTCACCGAGGAGCTCACTGAGGAACTCACCAAGGAGCTTACGGAGGAACTCCACGGAGGAGCTCCACAGAGGAGCTCACTGAGGAGCTCACCGAGGAGCTCCACGGAGGAGCTCCACGGAGGAGCTCGCGGTGGGGAGAAGGCGCCGAACGTGCGACGCCTTGTTGGACGGAACAGGCGCCAACGACGGTAAAATATCACCACACTTCTTTATTTTATATACAAAACATGAAAAATAGAACATTTCATGTGATTTTACACCAAACCAACAATGGTAAACATCCAATAACTGTATTGTTATTATTTTGTTATTGTTAAACAGCGTATTTCAAGATTAATAAAAAAAAATTCAATTCAATCACAATGGAAACCCACCACGACGAAGCAACTTTTAATGACGCGCACGTTTTGTTTATGATGTTACTCATCATCAGACATTGCATACCCACTGATGGATGAAGCCTTCCCCCCACAACCTATGCCATCCCTCCAGTCCTGTGACGCCACAATCCGTCTTGCTCCCGCACAAGAGCTCATCGACTCACTCCCATCTCCCCAGTGATCAACCTGTTCAGTGTTTTTTTTTCCCTCTCTCTCCCTTGACTTTCATTCCATCACTAGTCTCGTTGGGCCATCGTCCATTCTCGTGGCGTATTTCCCGAGCCCATGTATGTTCGCTTAAGTTAAAATGACATCTCCCAATTTGCTCTTATCTGATCAATCTGCTTTTCTGTCTCTTGGTGCAACGCCCGATATCTCTTAATGATTTTCAGTCCGTAATATTTTCTTAGTTCTGATGCCTGCTCTAGCAAGTCGTATGAACCGATTGGCATGCAGCGGCCTTCATCCAGCAGGAGATTGACAAATGGCTGATGTTACTATTATTGTGTAAAATACGATTGAACATTTGCTTGAAAATTTGCAAAAATACAAACGGAATCAAATGAACGTTGACACAAAGATAAAACTGTTTTCAACATTGCGGGCCCATCATTAAAGTCTCAGATTAAATTAATGTTTTATACGTCGTAGTTATTGTAATTCACGTGGGATTTTGCTGGCCATCGATTCACGCTTATATAACACGGACAAATAAAATTACAGCACAATGAAGCTTACCTGAATCGTAGAAAATATCAGATCTTTTGACATCAAAATAAAAACAACTCTCTTTTTTTAACGCATTTTTTAAATTTAACTTTGTATATGGGCCAACAAATCGATGGCAGTTCGCGACCACCCGATTTCAGCCACTCTTCTGCGTTGACGAGGCATAGGATCGATCAAACGCCACGAATTCTGCACTGGCACAGCGAGATTTGGCTGTGCGCCGGTCTCCGCTCGTGTCTGTGTGGCACGGCAAATGTACTTGCCAAATCGACCGCGTAAAAGGTTAACAGTCCAGTTCTCGACCATTATGTTATTCCAGCGGCATCTGCAGGTAAGGACACCGTTAAGATGTGCAAACTATTGGTAGCATCCATGATCCAGCAATGCAAGACACACACACTGTACCTCGGACCTAACTTAAAAACACGCAAGACTGAAAAGCATATATCACACGGAGCAGAAACTATTTGACAATAACAACTAGGGTACATTACAGCAAATAATAAACGAAAGCGCAGTAGAATTGAAAGGAAGAAACCAGTGTCGCCCCATTTAGGCGTTGAAACCAATTTGAATGAAAACAAAATTCAAACGCGCCCCCGTCGGCTTCTGGGACAAAAAGCACGAACACAAAACAAAGTCACATTTATTTTAATCTCACAAATAGTAAAAAAAAAAGGCTCACCCAATAGTTTTGCAACAACTACATTATATATATACTCCTCGTTTTGTTGACATTTAATACAAAATTACGATGGGGGTTTTTTTTTGTTATAAATTCACGAATGTTTCAAAAAGGCAATTATTCTTATGCTCAAATCTGCAGACAGTGCAGTACGATGTAATAACTTTGGATGAAAAATGACGATCGCTAAATTCCGTTTTTGTTCTCGATGACCTTCACATTTCTTCACCCACAACAAAGCCGACCCGTAGAGAATGTTGTGGGTCAGGTGTTTTTCAAAAAAAACACAAAAAAAGAAAAAGCTTTGTTACTCTATTTCAGACCGTGAGATTCATAGATACAAAACATACACCACACACCATTTAAAACACTCTCATTTTCAAAACAGTGTTTTATCCAGTGAATTAATATTAATGGTATGATTTATATGCTCTTTTCATAAGAGTATTACCATACTCGCTAGATTTTTCATTAAGGAAATGTACACCACGCCAGCTGAGAATATATTTTGCGTGTGTGCGCGAGCGTCTCCCTGATAAAAAAAAAAACATTAAATTATCACAGCACACACACGCACATAAACATAATTCAAACTGTCGTCATGTATCCAACGTTGAGACATTTATTTCCAAAACAATAATAATGCGTCGTCTAAGAGTTATTATGCACGAGTGGTCCCGGACAGAAAACAAAAAACAATACAACCCTTTGCTGCTGCTGCTGCGTGCACGTCCATTATTCAAAGAACAGTTTTTTTACCTCCACCGTTCTGTACGTCTGTTGCATGCGGAGCAGAGCGCAGGCCCCGACTGCCCCCAATGCTCTCTTTACCATTGATCTTGACATTTGCACGCACGTCCCCGGAAAACTTTACAATCCTTGAGAGTGGATTTTCCTCGCAAGGGCGACGAAATGTCGCCTTTTAGGAGCCTTCGATTGTAGTGGTTGGGTAGCGGGCAGCCGAGTCGGCTACTGGTAGAGACAACAAAAGAAATACCCCCCACACAACTCAAAAGCAGGTGACCAAAATAATGAAAGAAACCAAAGCTCTCACATTTTAAAACAATTATCCAGAAACGATGCTGTGACTAAGTCTTCCATCTTCCAGTCGCTTGCCAAAATCACCCCCCCCCCCCTTCTTCCTCCTCCCCCCTTCCTGTGCGGGACGCTTTGACCAGAGAGAACAGGGCTCCGTTGCGTCTTCTCTCGGAGACGCACGGTGCCGAGCCGAACATTTCCCGTCGCGGCCACGCACGGGGGGACGGCACCGGGATGGCCTTCCGGGACCCTCGCGGGCGCGGCTAGCTCTGCTTGGGGTAAATCTTCTCGTAAAAGTAGTTCTGGGCGAGGGGATAGAGCTCGCCGTCCTTCTCCCGCACAGTGTGCGCGCGGATGAAGCTGAACTGCTCCAGCGCAAACTCGTAAAACTCGTGCTCCAGCTTCCACACCTCCGACTGCTGCAGCGCGTGCACTGCGTCTGCCGACGGCGCCTTCTTTTCCGCCGTCTTGCGCAGATGCGACTTTGTTCCTGGTGTAGCGCAGTGGGGGTTGGGGGGGGGGGGGAATATCAGTTGGGCTATCGTCCTTCGGCGACAAACTAAAAACCATAACGCTATGGCAAACTAAAAACTAAACAATCATTTATTTGACCACGTAAGAGCCACTGAGCTGTATAGAGCTCTTCATAAATGATAGTTCAAAGAAGTGGCGTATCACGTGGAAATTGATAGTAGCCAAACACTATAAAAGCGTGTTTGTAAACGTGGAGGGAAAAAACGGAGGACCTGGAGAAAAATTCACGCAAACTCCAAATATACAGCGGGCGTGAGGGTTGGAATCAAACCCACGACCTCCTGCATACCAGGCAAGGTAGTCAACATCTTGCCACTGTGGCGACATCTTAACTGCCCTCCGGTTGCGCTGTTTATGCGCGCGCCAATAAATAGTTTAGGAAAAAAAAGCGATTCACGGGAAATGAAAGAGCACTACCTTTCTTAAAAAGCTCCGTGGCTCCCTTGAAGAAGCGCGGCAGCACGGCCTCCAGGATGAGGATGAAGTCCTCCAGCTCCTCGGTGACCCCCACCAGGAGGTACTCGTTAACCAGGTTCAGCTTCGCCTGCTCCAGAGCCCAGCGGCTGCCCACCGTCCTGCGCATGCCAGACACACGCGTTTGCGTGTATGTAAGCTTGGTGAACTTCCTTAGCGCCGTACGTAGCCAACCGCGCTGACCGGAGAGATGCGGTTGGTCGGCGAGGATGCGTCACAGTGGCCGGGGCGATCGCATAACATTTTTTTGTCATCGTGTAATTTTTTTTATTTCTGTGTTTACGATTACGGTATTGAATGCGATGGCGCTGTGAGTGACAGATTTGTGTAAGAAAGGCGCCACGCTTTTAAGCGAAAATAAAAATTTACTTGATGTGCGAGGGCACGCGTCGCTACTGTTGATGCGCACTCGTTCGCATGATAACAGGTAGGCGGGCATATAAGGTTGAGTCCACTTGAGGGGTCATTTTAATTTATAACCGATGGTGTGAAAGGCCAGAAAATTTTATTTGTTACGTGTATTAATTATCTGTATTTTTACGTGTTATTTAATATTTTATTTGTTATTTAGTTTATGTAAAAAACATATTTGGAAATTTTAATTTAACATGCAATTATAATCATTGTCCCTTGGTTCGTTTCTCAATCCGCTTGTCCTGGTGAGGGTCACGGCCGCAGCATGTCGAGTAGTTTTCCAGTAGATGGTGTGAAATGCCAGAAATTTTAATCAGTGCCCTGCAAATGCACCCACAAATTGTGGACGAAGACTCTCATCCATTGTTCGAAAAGTTCAACTGAAGCTCGTCAGTGAACACCCAGCGTAACGTATGCCCATAACTCAGCATTCCAAGAGGATGTATAATTGATGTGCATGCTGAATCATTGATAGAGGGAGACTTGCAGACTGTATAAGGTTTTATGGGGGCATTTGAAGAGTCCAGTGGTCATTTCCTTGGCTCAGTGTCCACTGCTCTCCGGTAGCAAGATGGCATTTTTAATTGACTGGAATTTCGGCGGCCTATGGCCACCTTAGTCAAGCTCCTGCAGAAGGCTTCTTGGTGCTTTCACCCCCACTGATGTCCTCTTCTCTCCCCCCCCCCCAATGTGTGCAGATACTACTGGCTCTATTGCATATATGGTATGTAGGCATATGCCTACAAAATACATTAAAAACATGGGTGGGGGATGGGTGGCGGTCGACTATTGTTGTAAACCTGTTGGGTCAATGTTTTACCCCCACATCTGGGGTAATGGGGGGGGGGAGATCAACTTTCTATAACTTTTTGATTTAGGCCTTCTGAAAGGCTCTTATAATTTAGTTGACAGACAAACGGACAAACCGCAACACCGGACTTTTATAATAGATATAATTTCTAGACAACAGACGGGAGACTGGATTCAGCTCAGGAAAGCACAATGGGGGGGGGGTTCTGCACTATGTACTTTGGCAACGACCCCAATTGCCTATTTGGGTGACTTGTATTAATTGCGAAAGGCGACTTGGGTGGCTCAGATTGGCTTGGTGTTAAATCAACGACACGGGCACCGATGACACTATGGGTTTGAATTCCCGACATTGAAATTTAAGCGAGTTCGATAGCTTCAGCCCAGTTACAAATAAATGGCCAAATAGGTGTTGTGCAATTTGGATTACCAAACTCTTATGGCTAGAATGTATCAATACACCAGATAACGGAGAAGTGATGAAGCACTGTTCACGGATCACTAAGGAGTGCCATCTAGTGTTGGGTTGAGAATGACCTATTGACATGACCTCAAAAGTAGTTTTACAACTTCATCTTCCAGCGCCATCCCCGATAATGAGATGTTGCTGCTCTATTGACTTTAAGAAGGCAACATTTTTCCATCGCAACAGTGCGCGCCTGCGTCATACGCACAACCGAGCTTAAATTCGTGTCAGTTGAGGTACCAGTGAGCGTGCAAGGGTGCGAGTACGAATACATTGTTTGTGAGGTGGGACGCACCAGCACTCGGCACTGTGGCCACAGAAGAATGGGATCTGCAGCCAGAGCTTCTCGGGGGCGCAGTCGACGCCCTTCTCTTGCACGCACTCGTCGAACGTCTGTGGGAGCAGGCACGAAACACCGACCGCGAGATATTGTTTGTTGTTGTAACTTTCTGTATGTATGCTGCACTTATTTTGCAGTGTACGTAGCCAACCGTGTTAACCGGAGGTGCGGGGGAAGGACAACAAACTAAACACAAAGCATTTCTCAAGAAATTTGTTTTCAATTTAGAGTTAAAAGTTCATAGATCTAGTGGATTCCTAATATCGGAAGGAAGAACGTTCCAGACGGCCGCAGAAGTCACATCTGAAAGTGGGCGATGCAGTGACCGCCTTTGTTTAATGGCTAGCCAAAAGCCGCTTTGAGGACGACTGGACTTTGCGCGATGATTTATGCTCCTTGACGAGCTCAGCGAGGCATTGTGATTCATTTGTGTGTAATGATTGCGAACTTATGACCCGCCCCGACTGCACATCTGTGAAAAAAGACGATGAATAAAAAATCTGATATCGCGAGCCAGGAACAAGCACCGCGAGAGACGCGTCGCGTCCGTGGGACAGCAGATGTGACGCTCCCACACCCGCAGCACCTCTCCCATCTCCTCCCCACACCCCTGCCGCTACCCTCCAAGCGAAGCGCGCTCCCCACAGGCTCGCTCGTCGCTGATGACGAGCTCGTCGAGATGAATGCTCAAATTTGGGTCACCGTGTCACCTGGGGCTGGATGTCCGCGGCGTGCTGCCAAGCAGGAGAAATGTAAAGTCAACTAAGAAAAATCTGGCACTGCTTTCAATTCGGTCTGAAAAAGGGGGCACACACGTTTTTACGCAAGTGCCGTTAAGGCACCGCTGCCCTTAAAATAACATCGGGGTGTTTTTTACCTCCTCCCTTTCTCAAGAGAATGCCCTTCGAGGGAAGGTTATACACGAGAACGTGTTATTTTATGTATTTGAAATCGACGAATCGTGGATGTGTGACGCACGTGCCAGGACTGGGGTCCACTGGGACAAAGCGTTGTAAGTGCCCCCACAGGGCTATTACATTTTCACCCATTAGGTTAATCCAGCTAATAATGGGACACATGTTGACCAAACAAGTAAACACATCATTATGTGTGCAAAGGCAGCCAGCCACCCTTGGGCACCGGGCCCCAGGAGCACAATAGTGAGGCAGCTTAGCAACATTATTTAAATGAGAAGACCAACAGGACAAAAGCACCACACAATTTAGTTTTCCGGTCTTAGGTTTTTAGCCATTGATTTTTTTGTTGCTGATGAGACCCAACCAAACACTGCACGCTGGGGGCCCTTTCAGAAGAGTCATGTTGCAGTCTTTTGCATATTCCACACGGGGGGGGGGGGGGGAGCATGGAAAAATCCTGGTTCATAAATAGTACCAAAATAGTGGCATGAGCTAATTTTGTTTTAATTTGCTTTGAATTACATCGCTTTTTCTTTAATAATTTGCGCAATAAATCTGAAAGTTTTTTTTTTCTTCCCCAGAACTTCAGAAATTACGAAAACAAATTAAAAACTTTCCAACTCATTTTTTTAACACAACAACGTTCGTTAAAGTTCTTAATGAACTCCACGAGATGGGAAACGAGGTTTAAAACATCAGCACGGGAAAACGTCGCGTTAGCAAAGACGACGATATGCATACACAGAGATCACGTGCGGCTTGGACCCCTCATGCAAACTACCACCGTCACACTCCTGTTCCTTCGTCCCCCAATCTTCATTAAGAGGCTTCCACGAGGTCTCATTACTCCCGTGGGTTAAATTTCGACCCGCGGATCAACCGTTTTTAGACAGCAGCTGTCAAATAAAGCTTCCCAACGACCAATCGGAAGCGGGTTGCACGCCTCAGCAGTATAACGTCATCCTTTGCAATTCTCCCCCGATTGGCAATGCAGCCCAGTTACAGTGTCATCCTTACGTCACCAAGTTGAGCCTATTGACACCCGACATCGGTGTTTAATCTGCTTAATGCCAGTATCCACTCGCTTTGCTTTCTATAAGTCTCAGAATATCGCTCGCAACATGTATTGGACAGTGTGTGTGTGATAAGCATTGACGTCTGAACTGTCCCATCAATGCGCCAGGGCCTGGAGATAATACGAAACATTGTAGATACTTTCTGAACGCTGCGAATGCATTCAGAAATCTGACAAGACTGCAAGGTGCCACTTAATTTTGGAGGGGACCTTTTTCTAAACTGTGGATAACTTCATCAATAATAATAGAGCTCCATTTGTGCAAACCTTCATATAGGATAATTTGGCAGAGACAATCTGGAAAGAGGCTTGACAAGGCTGTAGAGATGCCAACGCTGTATGTCTGAACACTGCTCCAGACTAGCTGGACAGCTTGGACCTCTTGTGTATGCAATGAATCGATATAGTAATTTTACATTTAGTTTGACAACCGATGATAATAGCACTACATTAGTATCATTGTGTGTTTTCCTATGGGACCGTCTTCCAGAACTATATCTCTTAACAGCAAGATTTTTTAAGTAGCGGGGTAAAGATTATGTAAACTACATTGTCTTGAAAACCGTTGAAGATTCAGAGGTTATAAAATATGAAATTAAACCATTTTCTCAGACCTATAAATAAGCTAGAAACCACAATGGAGCTGGCCTTGGCCTTGATGGGCCCTGGCAAGATGCAAAATATAAAAACTGCAGAAGAAGTAACAAACACATTGTGTGCTTTCATCCGGAATGTCCCCATATCATTTTGTTAAGCCGCATGACTACAAGTTGGACAAAGACGGGAATTGACCCGGAATGCAGCTCTGAGCTAATACCAGACAAAGTGTGTGAAATATATTTTATTGTATTGTTTATGAATGCTCACTTGGGTGTTTTATTGCACTCACTTTTATTTTCATTCAGAAGTGAAATACACCTTTACATTCTCGTCTTTTGTGTTTGACACACGAGACCTCCATTGAAAGATGAATTATTAGTATCAATGGGCTCTCGGTCGCTTATGAATGAAAGTAATTGGTGGATCGATTATCAGATGACCCACTCGATGCCAATCAATGACCTTGTTTTAGAAATGGTATGAGAGCCCAATTTAAACAAGCCCCCCCCCACTCCTGGTTTAAAATACAAGAGGCACGATTCACATTTGGAAAATTCATTGCAGATACCAGGCAAAATAAATCTATATAAAAAATAATGCCAATTCAATAATCACACTAGACAATAAAAAACTGCTTTTTTCATTTAGTTTGTCCTTGCCCCGCACCTCCGATGAGCATGGTTGGCTACGTGCAGTACGAAAGAAGTTCAACATACATGCATAAAAGAAACATATAATTGCACAGGTAACAAAGCACTATCTAAAATTACATTTTAAAGAAACAACCAACAAATTGAAGCAGCCAATTGGAAAAATAGCAATTTGCAATCCTTCGCTAATCCACTGCTGGATTAAGTTATCTCCATTACGTCCCAGCAACGAGGGTTTGTTCGGCCAGATCACTTGCCAGTGACGTTAGCCGTGGCAAGGAATTGAACTCGGGTAACCAGGTTCACAGCAAAGTGCACGAAACACTGCACCACCACGCCACCGGCGCCTTCATCGCCATCTCAATGAAACGATGATACCCTGTGCGAATGAGTTTGCTAGAGTTGCCCCATTATTAAAGCGTTCAGTTCTCCACAGGAAAGGTTTCACACCTTTGCCTTCTCTGAGCCCCAGGCTTGTAATTAATAACATATTAATGCTATAAAAGAAGGGCTTTAATCGTGCCAAGAAACCAGAGCGTCTGGAAAAATATCACATTTACGAGATGATAACGCTCACAGGTCTGCACAGACTATAAACTAAACGATTTTTTTCATTTTAGCAGGTAAGGCCCACTCAACTGTATAGCTCTTTTTCAGTAGCGATCTGGCCACAAAAGTGATAGCTCAACGAAGTGGCGTATCATGTGGAAATTTATAGCAGCCAAATACTCGAAAAGCATGTTTCTAAATGTGGAGGTAAAAACCGGAGGACCCGGAGGAAAAAAACATGCAAACTCCAAATAAAAAGCCGTAAGGGTCGGGATTAAACCCACGACCTCCTGTACAGCAGGCGAGGTAGTTAATATTTCGCCACCGTGGAATGTTTATCAGCTCGCCTTGATGACCCCACCTCGATGAGCCCACTTTGGGTTTATCAAGGCAGGTTGATGAACCCACTTGCTGTACTACCACCTCCCGCAATCACCATTTTTCGAGGGGCTCGTCAAATCTACGTGGTCGACCAAACCCTTCGCCCTCCAAGGTGCGCGTGGGGGCCACTCCACTGCCGCGTGAACCCAAGCCGGATTACCTTTTTGTCCCCTTGCTTGCGCCTCCGCAGGCTGGGCCGATAGTTGTCCCCGAAGCGCAGGAAGTAGTAGTAGGACACGAGGCGCTCGATGGGGTCGCGCACCACGTTTACGTAGATGGGCTTTCTGTAGGCGCCGAACCTGGGGGTGTGGGGAACGACACAACTCCGTTGACTCGCCGGCCTTCACGATAACACGACGCCTGTCACGGTGGGGGGGGGGGGGGCAGCTCCCGTACTGCGGCTCTGCACGGCCGACTGGAAGAGGTCGCCTCGTCACATCCAGAAGCCTCGCGCTTTGTTTCTCTGCACCATTCTTGCCTGCGGTGGCAGTCGGTGCCGGGGCGGGACGACGATTAAGTTGACAATAATGAATATGGATCGATGCTCACACCAATAACGATGTAGAACAATCATTATGATACTCATCAGTCTCTATGCCCAGGCATCGCATGGTTGTGTTGGTAGACTACAAACATTCCTATCTTCCAAACTTCTGTCTTCATAAATCTCAGGTGCAGTCCTCTCTCTCTCTCCCAAGGCCTCCAAGGCACCTCAGTTTCACCCCTTCCTAACTCTGTCTCTTCTTCCCTGCGTTCATAATTGAGAGGACCACCTGCGTAATCGAGTTTTCATCCATCTGCACCACGTGACGATACCACTACAGTGCAACTCTCTTCCGTCCTATCGAGTGTTCACTCTCCGTGATGTTCCAAATATGTTTGTTCCTCATGAGATGTAATACATTTTTTCTCACCAGGCTTGTAAGAAACCAAATTTCAACTGCATACATTTAATTTTCCTCCTAAACCTCCCATAGTCCCACAAAACTTGCATGAAATATAATAAGGGTTGTCACGTAAACAGAACATGCCAATTCGTTACTAGTACAGCACACCGGTGTGTTGGAGAGTAAATCCACAATTATTAACAATTTTAGTACGTTTCGCCAGTAATTACAACGGGCATCATCAGGCGGCAGCCAGATTTGTAGGATAAAACCCTCCTGTCGCGAAAGCCTACGTGTTAAATAGTTGTTAAGATATTCAAACACCAAAAAGATACCTTTTGCAAGGCATCACGTCTGCATTAACCACACGTACTTGCGGCAAAACATAAAAACAACACCTGTTTTATTGCCAGATATGGTCAAACCTTTTCTTATTTTCCCATAATTTTTTTAGACTAGCAAAAAGATCCCATGGATATGACAGTAATATTACACTCAAGAGAAGCGCGAGCGAGCGGATGGAGACACTCCGACTCACTTGCTGAAATCAACGAACGCCAAGTGTCCATGATAAAATCCCGGCTTCATCTCCTTCCACACCGTTACGTTCTTTACAAACCTCGCCTAAAAAAGAAAACAATGACAACAAGAAACACAAACAATCGGGGTCAAGAGGACTAAACACATCAAAGGTAGCAGTCACCGGCTATATGAAACAGTTATATCTTAATTTTGGAGCTTTCGTGACTGCAGGAATTATTCTTTGGTTCTTTCGGTTAAGTCACGTCTAAAGCTATTATTTAATTTATTATTTTATCTTTAGACGTGACTTAACCGAAAGAACCAAAGAATATATGAAACAGATTGTGCAACACTTTATATTTAGGTGCAGCTCCCTAGTTGGCTTGTGCATGCGTGTTCATGCATGCGTGCAAGTAATATCTTTCAGTGTGGGCATGTGCATCCGTGCGTGCATCTGTGTATCTTGTGTGCATACGTGTGTGCGAAGCGCACAGTGTTTAGCGCATTGCTCTACGAACCCGGCGACCCGAGTTAGATTCCTGCTCACGACCAATAATGGTGGCAAGTATCCTAACCGGTTCTGGGCCTCCCCTAGGTCGACTCGGACTCAAATGGTACAGTGTGTAAAACATCAGCAATGAAGAAACAAAAGCGGCCAGGCATGGAGTAGTGACTACACCACCCCCACTTTTGTGCTGTGCCAGCTTTAACCAGTGCTCGCTTATCGCGCTTGCTTCAAGAGCTCTGGTAAAGGCTGTATGGGGGATATTTGTCTTCATGTGCACGTGTGTATTATTGTGCATTGGATGCTGGATGCAATTACCAGCGAAACGTCGTACTACTCAAAAATTGTAAATGTTGTGGTTTCACGCTTCAACACACCGGTGGGCTAAAGCAGTGAACTATTTGTCTTTTGTCAACGTGACACTTTTTACTGATTGGCCGTGTCGGGTGGTGGAGGGTTACGACACATTTATAAATAACGCGATCTAAACCCAAAAACGTTGATTATGAATAATATTGGTCGCGAAAGCCTACGTGTTAAACTGAGCTGTGCTACTTTGGTTCGGCAAGAACACTGCGCTAACGACGCAGGTTCACCTCCTAGCCGTGTCCATCGCCAGCGCCATTTGACATCTGAACACGGGCTGGGCCTCCCCTAGGTACACATTGAGGCTTAAAAAAAAACTTGTTAAGAATGGGTTTACGAACATCAAATTTTAGGATACAAAAGGTGGCTGTGCGCGTGTGTGTGTGCTGCTGCTGCTGCTGCCCACACCCTTCCCTGTGCGTGCTACTGCCCTCGCAAAGAACACACGTTTACTGACGGTCAAACTAGGCTAAGCGAGGCATCGATGTCTCGCACGTGATTGCACATGCGAAGGAAACATACGCAGCACGAAGTATCCTGCATTTTTCACAATCCTCCCTGCATCCCTATTTGAAATTACTATGCTGCACACGGTAGCGGAGCGCAGTTAAAGTTTCTGGTTCCGCTAGCGCGCGTCCCTGTGGTCCCGCGCACGAGAGAGGGAGCGCGCAGGCTCGGCCATTCTCTCTCTCGCACAACGCGTCCATCGCCTCGCTCTCCTCCTCCGCGCAGAATCCCTTCTCCTGGCGCCAACGGCGAATTAAAACCCGCTCGAGCACGGCGGCGCCAATTTAACGAGCTTATGTTCGCGGATGTGGCCGTCGGCATCGTGAGCATGACAGGGGAGGGGGGGCCTCCGGGTGCGACAAGGCAGCCGGGCGCGGCACCACCCGAGAACAAGGAGGCTCGGCAATGCGTGCCGAGTTCCCCCTTTTACCAGGCGGCACATCCGCTCGGCTCATAACCATCCGTTTGGTTGGACGAGGAAGACGGCAAAGGGAAGGTTGGAGAGTCTTTGGATGACGTTGCTTCGGGTTTGGCTATGAACTCCGGACGTTGACAACAGGTGCGCGCTCTCACCGCACGTACGACTGCGATCGACGCTGAAGCGCGTTCGCGAGGTACGAGGCGATGCTTCCCGTGTGGTCACATGCCGTTAACTTTGACAAATTATACCAAATAATTCCTGTGCGTTACGACCAGTGCCACACGGTGGAATTAAACAAATTGGTAAAGAGAGCCCGAGATAATTTTTTTTTTACAAATTGGTAAAGAGAGCCCGAGATAAAAAAAAAATACATAACCCATAATCCTTGTCCATGTTTCTAAAGTTACGGCAGAACATTTGGGTAATGACCATTGACAGTTTCCCCATCAAGCTGCCGTCGCTGGGGTTGTGGTCTCCATACACACGGTTAGCCGAAATTACACCGGAGGTGGCCCATTAAGGGCCTCCATGGTCGTTACAAGCAGGTGGCCGCCTTACAACAGCGGTGCTCAATCCTTGTTTTACTGTTTAACGGTATGTTTTTAATTGACTATTTGGCATCAACACTGGCTGAGTTTAAGCTAACAGCGTGATGCATGGCTTAACAAGCCATGCCACGAGCTTGCAGGAGCCAGGCACTCATCGTTTCTGAACTCAAGAATTTATTTTGGGGATTCCACTCCGCCCCTACACCGCCAACCTTTGAATGGACAAAGTCCGTGCGAGCACATGCGGCTACCTGCTTTCAGACGACTTGGGGCTGCGGTAGCAGAAGCCGTAATTCAGCGGGGGGGGGGGGGAGGATGGATTTACAGCATTGGCATCGTGCTCATGACACGCCATCCCATCCTGACGGGGGACGGCGGCGAGACATCAATTGAAGCGTCGCTCGTGTCGCCGGCCTAAATGTGCAGTGCGCGACGCACCACGAATTTTGCGCACATCAACCCGGAGAGGTGACCTATCGCCAGTAAACAAATTATTTGGAGACACTGCATTGGCAGCGTTGCACAAAGCACAAGTAACAAAACGCACTCAACACGTTCTTCGATAACGCCGAGGCCTTGATCGGAAAACATATACAAAAGGTGATGTTTTGGGCGATGGTCCTTTTCTTATTAACATATCAGGAGCACATGAATAAGGGCTGTTGCCCGAAACGTGACCTATTATATACTTTTACAATTAAGGCAGTGTCGTTGACGAATGACCACCGATGTTTTGAACAGCCTCAATAAAAGTGCAGCAGTCAAAAGCAACGCATTGCGTGGCAGGAAATTAACGGCCACTTTAGCAGCGAGCACGATTATTCTATATTGTGCTTTTGTTTTTAGACCTCACTGCCAGATTTAAAGATTTTGATATTTTCTACGACAGATGGTCTGTTGCTTACTGTATGCCATGAGAAATGTAATTACATTCTTTTGTTAACCATCTTGATAAGCGACAATTTATTTTAATAGAAATGCAAATACCTACTACGATAACACTCGACACAATACGTGAATTACAAATAAATGAAAGAATTTAATTAACGCGATTATGAAAACTATTTATTTTCGAGCTCACAAAACCCGAGGTTTAACGTAGGGAAGGAACCATTCACCCATGTCACTAGGGGGTATGGGACTGTCACTAGGGGTGTAACAATACTCCCCCCCCCCGCTGATTTAATCATCGCGGTTCATGATCACGTTTCAATTCGCGCAATCTATTTTATTTCGCAACACTGCAGCAGACCGTTGTGCCTCTATCTAGCGGCTGCGGCGGGGGGGGGGGGGCGACGTTGAACGACATTAACATGCGACACACTCCAACAGAAAAACATCGATCGCTAACGCCCACAATTGTTCGTTCGATGTATCGCCCGAGCTTGAGGGAATCGACGCGTCGTCACGCGCCTGGCAAGAGTGCTTTGTGGTAGACGCCCACCTGGTCCTGCAGCGACATGACGGGGTTGTTGCGGCTCGTGTTGATGTGCAGCACGTGGTACTTGTTGCGGGCGCACAAGTCGTACGCGATGTTGGTGAACGAGGTGCTGCCCGTCTTGGGCACGCGGTTGTAGAGCACGATGAGGTCGTCGGGGCCCCCCGTTCCCCAGGGGCCACCCTCGGCGCGCGTTGCCAGCTCCTGCGTGTGCCTCTGCTCTATGGCTCGCACCTGGTGCAGCGCCACGGCCCGCTCTGCATCAACAGCACAGAGAACACAAATATAGCCTTAACAGACGGTTGATAAAGTTCTGTTAGCGAGTGGCACCTTTGTGAAGGGCCGACAAGGCACGCAACGGGAGTGGGGTGGCCAGCACCATGCTCGGCCGCCTTTGTTTACACAACGCACCACGTACTCATTTGAGGCCTAGTCGACCTAGGGGAGGCCCAGGTAATTGTCACGGGCCGTTGACAGCTTCATCTTGGCCATTGTCCCTCTGCTGGCTACCACTCCGCCGTGGGTCTAGAGCACCTCCAATCTTCCCTTCTCCTGACATGCTTTGTCAGAGCCCACTTGCTTTTCTGTGCGGTCAAAATCTTTAACCTGCGTATCTTCTCCAACCATGCGTCCCTGTTCCCATCTCGCAATGTAATTCCAAGCACGTGCATCTCCAAGAGCACACCCGCGCGGACACACACAAATATCGCCTGCAAAACCATGAAACACGATTGAGGCAAGTGCTCTTAAGCGAGCACCTATCTCGTGTCAGATTGGCACGTGGCGGCGTGGTGCGGCCAGCATCACACGTCCCGCCGCGTTTGTGTTCCCCAGTGCTGATGTTTACACAGCGTTCCAAGTACACCTTTAAGGCCGAGTGAACCTAGGGGAAGACTCCCTTAACCCATGGCTGACAATAGAACCGAGCGAGATGGGTTCCAAACGCACATGTATAACCTAGCGATTGAAGGAGGTTACGTGAAGGCAACCCGCATCTGTGAGATGCATTAACAAGGTCAACTATATTTTCTTTATTTTACCAGGTAAGACCCACGGAGCTATATAGCTATTTTTCAGAAGCGACTTTGCCACAAATGATAGCCAGCGAAGTAACTTATCACGTGGAAATTTACAGCAGCCAAATACACTAAACGCATGTTTCTAAATGTGGAAGGAAAAACCGGAGGATCCGGGAAAAATATCCACGCGGCCACGGGGAGAACATGCAAACTCCAAATATACAGGCGTCAGGGTCGGGATTGAACTCACACCCTCCTGTATACCAGGCGAGGTAGTTAACATCTCGTCACCATGAGATACAGACCAATCAGACAATAACAATGGCAACTCAACAAAACGATCCAGCTAAGCACAACTGTGCACTTCACCTTACCGGCACACACTCCAGATACACACCACCCAGGCATTAGAGAGGGTGGGAACCCTTTTTGCGGGGAATGTGGACGAATGTGGAGTGTGCCGGGTGGCCAACCATGAAAACTGGGTTTAACGCAGCTGCTAAAACACTGTTCATTCATACAATGGCCACCGACACGGTCAGACTGTACACGAGTGAATTAAAGACGGAGCTTAGCCAGAGGCGAGAAAAAGGATCTTCGACCTGCAGGAAGCTCTTACTGGGTCACCGCGGCCGAGAGCACCGCGTTCCTGAAATCGGCCATTTTGAACCTCCCCCCCACCCCCACAAATTAGGCCTGCAGTGTTTTGGTGAACATGTGAGGTGGAGGAGGCGGGGGGGAGCTCCACACCGCGGCCTTGCAGATTCATGCCAGCGGCATGACATCCTTTGCTATCCCAGGACACCTGACGACGTGGCCCTGGTGGAATACGGATTACGCCGCTCCCCTTGATCTCGTACACGCCTCTTGGATGCATTGCGGCACGCCAAGTGGCCACCCTCTGTTTGGAAGCTGCCGCCGCTGCCACCCCCCCCCCCCACCATTTTATTTCTCTCTACAACACAAACAGCTGCTCCGCCTTCCTCCACGTTGGCAGACAGAGAAGAGACAGAAGATTAACGACCAACGAACCGGGTCGAGCCAATGAAGCCTTGCTTCTGCCGGGGAGCAGAAAGGTGGTGGGGCAAAAACTCCTACAACGCTTTAATCTCCCGGTTGATGCGGAACTCGGAAAGGACCTTCAAGACAAACAAGGGTGGGGGGGGGGGAAGTCCGCGACACTGACCTTCCCGTTAGATATGACGGTAAATGGAGGGTCCACCACAAGGGCTCGTAGTTTGCCAAACCCTCCTTTGCGATGATGTGATCGCCAACCGAGACAGCGTTTGGAGAGTTGACAGCCTCTCGGGAGCACGTCGCACCCAGGGTACAAAAGAGAGAACTACAATGGAGCGTTCAGCACCAGGCGGAAAAGGGAGCTACCCCCCCCCCCCCGGACCTTATTGGTGGCCTCTCCTGCCTCATGGCACTGACAAGTCTTGCCAGGACTCTGAGGACCCCACTGCGTGCCACTCGACTTCCTCGTGGGGGAAGGCCGATATAGTCGCCACTGACCCACAGGGCCGTCAACGAAAGTCTCTCATCGAACGCCTCCACCAAGAATTGCACAATCTGCGCAAACGCCGCAATGCGCCAGGTTCACACCCGTTACGCGGTACCATCCTCGACGCTTCTTCCAGTGGGAAGTATACGCTTGCCAAGTAGACTGCCTAACTGGACTTCAGAACAGACACACACACAAGGCGATGATGATGAAGAAGCAAGAAAGGTTGTACGCAGTTTCTTGCATGCCCGACGCTCGAAGTGTGAAAATAGTATAACATTTTAAACTTTTATCTGGATATCTAAAACTAGTTGCAGCTTGCCTCGAGATGCAGAAAAAAGATGGGAGGCTTACTATTATGGTCTCGGGAAGCGAGGTGGTAGGGGCGGGCACTCAGTGCCCTCCAAAAACTCTGCCTGCACTACATTTCGGGGGCCTAACGGGATTGTGAACTTGTGGAGACTAATTCCCCAGTGGACGATGGGCATGGATGTAAAAAAAATATTCGCCACTTTTTTGGTCGTGAGCGGGAATCAGACGGTTGTTGGGTTCTTAGCGCCGTGCGCTAACCACTACACTACCGCTCCCCTTTCACACGTACGCGCGTATACACGTGTGCACGCACGCATGCGCGCGCGCACGCACACATCCACGCATGGATGCAATTAACATGAGGCCAATGTGGGTGCGCAAAACAGCAGTAGATTTTGATTTGATCGATTAAAAAATAGATGTTATCATTTACCACAGCCAGTTTTTCTTAACAAAGGCAAATCCATCGAGGCTTCTTTCCTGGCCTGCCTAAACACCCCGATTCAGGAAAATGTAAGTGTAACATTTCAAATAATATTTTGCGTGCGTATTACATTTGCATAAGTCTGATAAGACGGCAATCATACAATGACATGGGTACGCATTCACCGGATGGAGAAATTGCCAAACATATATTGAAAATGCATGCATGCACGTATGCATGTATACAGCACATGCATATTTTTATGCGCACCTGTATATATATGGAGCAATGATATGAAGACAGAAACACATTTGGAGATTATATAATTTTAAATTGTATTGCTCATATGACCTTATCACCCGGAAAGCACCAGATCTTATTGGACCTTTGAAACGAAGCAATGGATTGACCAAGGGTTTGTTTGTACGTGTAAATACAAAATATGTAAGTGTGTAATCACGTGTATATCATTCCCATGCTATGTGTGTGTATAAATGAGCATTAATGTAGTGGTTAGTGCACTGAGCATCAGAACCCAGTGACCCAGTTCAATGTCAGCTCACAGCCAACACCAATGACAAATGTCTGAAACGATCCTGGGCCCCCACCCCCCCAGGTCGACTCAGCCTTAAACGAGTACCTGGTGCGGTAAGCATCAGCACTGGGGAGACAAAGACGGCGGGGCGTTGTGTTGGCCACACCCCCCCCACCACCCCCTCGTGTGCTGTACTGGCTTTCATTAGGCGCTTGCTAACAGCACTTGCCTCAACAGCCTGTTAGAAGCTGTACGAGCTGTACGAGGCGCCGGTGTCAAGGCCGTTGATTGACACGGCACCTCGCTCCGCTTGCAGCTAAAATCCCTTCCCCACTGTGGAGACACTGAGCACCGTCGTCTCACACAGTCGATTTCCCCGACGCCGTTCGTAAAAAATGACGATCCCTGCTCCGCCGCTGCGCGCGTCGCTGCTACCACTCACGAAAGACCCGAATCAGAATCTTTATTCAGACTGGAGGAGGAATCCGATGAGCTATAAAGCTCGTTTTCACAGATGTCCAGTAGGGGGGGTCAGAAGGTTACAGCAGCAAACAATACAAAAACACGATAGGAGTGTAAAGGAAAGGTAAGACAATTACAAAAATAATGACATTTTTATTTTACCAGTTAAAAGCCCATGGAGCTATTAGCTTCTTTTCAGAAGCGACCTGGCCACAAATGATAGCTCAACTAAGTGGCTTACCGTGTGGAAATTGACAGCAGCCAAACAATAATCTAAACACTCCGAACGGAGGAGCTACTTCCACGACGAGTGAACAACCACCCGCAGCGCAGGACACTCCTCAGTCGACAACGCATTCGACGCGAGCCTCTCCTCTCCACGTGCTTCCTTCCGGGTTCAATTCGTGGCATATGGCAGGCAGCGGTGGGGGGCGGCAAGTGTCGCGCCGGGGGGTTAAATCGACCGAGGCGAAGAGAAAGTTCGCAACAGCATGAGGACGGGAGAGCAGAGCCGCCAAATGCGAGGGCTTCAGCGGTCCAAGGAAAGAGAGCGCATGCGCTCCATGTACGTAGACGCCAGACGATCGCGTGGCAATCACACACTTAGATTTTGCATATTATACACACACACTCACGTAAATATGTATGCAAGGTAATTGATATATGCATGTTTTATAGGTTCTCTTTGCTCGTTTTAGCGATGCAGTATTATTTTTAAATGACCCAACTTCTGTAATTTGTTTCACAGCAATTATATTTAGTCGCTTTACGCTCGATGCATTTTTTGCTTGTAAACAGCATCGCAGATTCATAATGTAATGAGTTCATTTATGCACGCAAACATTTTTGAGCGCTAGCGCTGTTGAGAATCGCTAATCGCAACTGAAGGCGACGAGGTAATTGGGGGCAGCAGCATTACCGTGTACTCACGCTCGCACGCAGTATAAACAGCACACGCCATTTATACGAGAATCTCCGCTTTAAACGTGCACGTCGACAAAGAACCGAGCGCAGAAACCAAACGCGAGCGAGCAGAAATTTTAAAAATGAAAATCACGTCGATTTCCAGCAGCCGCTCGCTACGCGAGCTGTTGTCGATCGCAGAGCGAGGTTCGTTGCGCGGACGCCACGGGAGGAGGCGGCGCAAAGCCGCACGTGCGGGCCACGTGCGGTCGCACCCACAACGCACTGGCGCAACCGCGTGAATAAGACCAAGTGACCTGTGGGCGTTGTTTTTCCTTTCTTTTTATTGCTGCCAAAAGGTACTTCTTCTTGGTTCTTTCGGTAAAGTCACGTAGAAGGGAATAAAATAATAAAAAATAAAACATGTTTTATTAATAAAAATAAAACAATAATAAAAATAAAACATAAAATAATAATAAAACATAAAATAATAAAAATATATTTTTATTATTTTATGTTTTATTTTTATTATTTTATTACTTCCCTTCTACGTGACTTTACCGAAAGAACCAAGAAGATGAATCCCTGCAGTCACGAAAGCTTTAAATCAAAAGGTACTTGACGGATCCTCCAAACTAAAAAAAATGTGGCACTCAGATTTCGATTTTGTTTACGGTGCTTGTTGAGGGCAACCTGGGCCAGTCAGCTCGCCCTATTTTGTTGTTGTTGCAGAAAACCCCATTCTGCACATCCTCTGTTGAGTGCGATCACATCGTGGTGGGTTTGCACGTCCATGAAAAAAGACACCACTGTATACAACTCTCTCGTCCTTTTTTATCCTAATTACCATCCAACCGTGCTTATCGGCATCGTTCCACGAGGTGAAAACATTGACATTTGGAACCTTCACCGCTCGTCGAAGATACTTCATACTTATGGGCGCCACCGTGGCGAGAGGTTAACTTCCTCGCCTGGTAAGCAGGAGCTCGTGGGTTCGATCCTGACCCTGACGCCTGCATATATGGGGTTTGCATGTTCTCCCTGTGGATTTCTTGTCTGGGCCCTCCGGTTTGTGCCTTCACACTTAGCAACACGCGTTTATAGAGTGTATTTGGCTGCTAAAAATGTCCACATGACAGACCACTTCGTTGAGCTATCATTTGTGGCAAAGTCGCTTCTGAAAAAGAGCTATATGGCTCAGTGGGCCTTACCTGGTAAAGAAAACAAATAGTTTATTAATAATTACTTCTGAAGTCCCTTCAATCACAATTCAATAAGGATGTATTGTCTACAGTGGCATCAAAAGGGAACCAAATCTGAAGACGCTGCATAGAAAAGTAGGCATATTTATTTTTTATATAGAGATGAGTCACAGTCAGAGGAACAAGTCAAATTGCAAGTTATATAACTTACAGTATAAAGCGTTTGCATTTTTGCGTGTGAAGTTATTAACAGGCAGCTGCAACCCATATTCCAACACCGGCATACGTATATATACCACCAGCAGTGTTGGCGCAGTGCTCTGGTAAAGGTGTTAGTGCCCAATGAACCACCTGGACACTTGTTGACAAATTGACGTTTGCGGCGGTGCCACGAACGGTGCGGGGGGTGCGTGACGCCTGGGGGGTCACACACGTCGTCCGCATCCCGCAGCGGGTTCGCGGCGATTCAGCGCAGTGTGCGACCGGAGGCCCGCTCTTAATATCCGGCGAGCTCCTCGCACGCCGTTTCGATTCCTCACACAAGGCTGCACGAGCCAGTAAATCAGCGTGCATATTCCATATTGCTGCCTCCTGCCTGGCTTAACCCACCCAGCTATGAAATTACGTCGTAACTTTTTATTTTATTTTCCCTACCTCCACCTCTGCTTTTCCCTCCTATTTACGTCGCAGCGGCGGTCGAAAACAATCGGCATGGACACGTTAAACGACTGCGGTTTTAGGTCAGAGTTTTCACCAAAAAACGGCTACGGCGCAGGCATACAGCAGACAGGTCTCACACCCGTTCACTGCGCAGGGAAGCCTGCCGTGTAGGTTCAAAAGGGCCGTGCCACTGTGGGGGAAAAAAAGACAAACGCGCAGAGCAACGGAGAAGCTGCGATTTAGCTCAGGCCGTTCGTAAACGATGGCTCGTCCAGAAAACGGTTAATAAGAATGCAGCAACCACGGTCGGCCGTTACTCACTCCTACATCAGCGTAATATGATGGGGGTTATTATGTACAGACAGGCCATATGGCTCGCTTTGTGATGGAGTGCTCACAATCCCCTGCACCAGCGGGGAGGCGGGCGGGCGGGGAGGGAGGTGGGTAGGTGGGTGGGGGAGGAGTTGCTCCCAGCCCAAAATTTGACTGAAAATTACAGTCAAGGAATAAAAAAAAATTGCAGGAAATTATTTGCATCAGTATTTACCACCTCGTCTTTGAGACTGCAAATTGGAGGAAAAGCACTTGTTTGCAGGTGTTATTGGTCAGTTTATTCTCAGTGTGTTTTTTTATTAGCATTACAAAAAGCAAATTAAACGGCTACAGCTGCTGGTTGTGGACAATAACATTAATTTAAGTATTTTACTGGTCGAGGCTTGAGAAAAGATGGTCTGTAAAACATGGATACTATTTAATGTTTGTTTCACACGCCTGTTTTATTGAATTTAAACCAGCTAAACTGGGACTAAGCTATCAATCTACATTTGAAGCTATCGCCATTCAATAATTGGGTAATCGCTGAATGGCAAAAGACTGACAATTACGCTTATACACGACAATCAATTTGACATATCAAGAGGCCACACCTGACCAACAGCTCAGCCTTTCTTGGTCTAATCACACACTCGCTAATTAAATATTTTCTGGGATTAAATTAGGATTTCAAGTGTAATGCGTTTGTGGTCTTAACCAATGTCACCAATAACTGCACAACAAAATATATAAAATTTGGTTTTCCAGGAAATGTAGCCCAACTTTTAGCTCTAGAGAATTTCCCATGTGAGAACATTTCTCTTTAGCAAGGCAGGTGTCACCTCGGTGACGAGATGTTATCTCCCTCGCCTGGGTGGTCGTGGATTCAATCCCACACCTTTATATCTGGAGTGTGCATCTTCTCTCTCCCCGTGGCTACGTGTAATTTTCTCCTGATCCTCCGGGTTTGCCCTCCACATTTAGAAACATGCGTTTATGTTATAATTCTCACATAGGATAAGCCACTTCGATAAGCTACCATGTTTGGACAGGTTGCCTCTAAAAAAAAGTGCAGTGGGCTTGACCTGGTAAACAAATAGTTTAGTTCAGTTTTAGGTGGGTAAGTGCAGCACACCAAACACGTGGATAAAAAAAGGTCAGTTGAAGGCATTTCAGAAGAAGTTCTAAGAGTTCCTCTTCAGCAGGTCACTCCAACGTATAGGTGGTTTGCAATGCACCGTGAGGCTTCTGGATGGACACATTGTCTCATGACATGATGCCAATAGCCAATTTGTAACGAAAACTGGCTCAAATTTCAAGAAAGATAACAAATATTAAAATGCATTGTTTGTACAGTTTAAAAAATCCAAAAACTCCAATACATTTCACTGATTTTTCTCACATAAAACACATTCACAGCAAATATATTTCACCAGCGAAAGAAACTCGTTGAAGATTGCTTAATCGTCTCTGCCAGTTATCGCTCTAAATCGCACATTTATGGGGGAACCTGGCAGCGTGAAAGTGTTCCCTCTTAAACAACATGGCCTAAATTAGCATCAAAATTATGTTTTCTTCGCGTTGCCATACAAACAACGCGGCAGGGATTTAAACAAACATTACGGGTAATTATTAATAATGTAGTGCGTTGACACAGAACCACCCCCTACGATGAGCACAGCACGTCACGTTGCGTGTGCGAGTGATCAGAGGGACCCAACTCTTTATTGTAAATCTTGGAGTTTCTCATCCGCTACGTGAACTATTTGAAGCTGTGTGTGCAGCCTCAGGCTCGTGCCAAATTGTCCCCCACAATGCACGTGGAGGGCTTCTCAGCAAACATGCCTCGGGCACCATTAACAGCAGGATGGTGGGCTACATTGCACTGGCGAGCGTTGCTTAGCTTGAAACCGATGTTTAGTAACCTCGCTGCTGCATAAAATGAACAGGTCACAAATCCAACTCTGGATGAGCCAGTGCTCAACACACACAGGCTGTGTGCGCTCGAACATTGCAAGAATGGTGCCGTCACCGTGCCATGCAAAACAAGCAGGGGCTTCCCAGTGTGCTTTTGCTGTCTAAAACGACTTGCGTGCACAGAAAAATATATTTTTCCAGCAAAACGGTTGACTAATTACGTAGCTATAGACAGTGGTTGCATTTATTGATCAGGGAGGATGATGATGTTGATGAAAGGATCATTGGACCCGACTGTCTGGGTGTCCCCACTGATGGTAGGCTGAAGTTCTACGAAAACAATGAAGCGAGACATCTCTGAAACATTCTCAACAAGTAACACGTTGATTGAAATGAACATTAAACGGTGTCGCAGCGAACGTGCGTTCTTGCAGGCACACTTTATGCGGGGAGCATAAATTTATTCCATTAAGTTTTGAGCTGCGCAAATAAAAGATGAATATGGCCGTAAAACTTCCACTATCGGCAAAAAAAAAACCTGCCCGTTCTTTATATCAAGTAAATTTCGGATAAGCCACTTCAGAGGGAGAATATGCAGGAATAAAATGAAAAAGAAGCCTCCAATTGAGAATATTATTGCATGAACAGCGAGTAGATGAGACCAAAAAATGGAAAAGTGTAATTTATAAAATGACCACATTATTCCCTCCCAGCCTTATGGGCCCTCATAGCACGGTATGTGGACACATGAATATTTAACTCATTACACTGTTCAGGATTTGCCAGTATATATAAGCCCACTCTTCTGATATGAAGCAATAATGTTGGGGTGCAATTAATTTGTAAAATCTAGGGCACAATTCAATTGAAATTGATGTTTTTTTCAATGGCTTATCTGGGTGCTTAGGGAGTTGATTACAAGCAGATGATTTGGATGGTTGGTGCTAGGCAGGGCAAGGGCATTTCTCTAATCTACTGAGCCAAACCAGAGCTCTTGTAATCTGATAACAATCAGAGAGGCTACACACAAGATACCACCTGATCCACCTGCTCCAATCGCACTAGATGAACATTTCACCGGTGTAAAATATGATGGAACAAAAGATAGTGATGAAAATACGTTTTATTTTTTTATACAGCTTTATGGGCAGATTGTTATGTAACAGTTGAAACTCAAAAATGTTACGTAATACAAACGATTAAACTATTTTATTTCACAAGGCAAGGACCACTGAGCTATATAGCTCTGTTTCAGAAGCAACCTGGCCACAAATGATATCTCAATGAAGTGGCTTATCACGTGGAAATGTAAAGCAGCCAACTACTCTAAAAGCATGCTTCTAAATGTGGAGGGAAAAAATGGAGGACCTGGAGAAAACTCCACGTGACTACAAGGAGAACAAGCAAATTCCAAATATACAGGAATCGTCAGGGTCGGGATCGAACTCACCAACTCCTCCTGTAAACCAGGCAAGGCAGTTAACATCTCGCCACCGTGGCACATGACGCTGGACAAAAGAATGGGCGAGTGCGTGCGAGTAACTTGGAAAAATAAGTGAGCTGACCATGGGGCGGACGCCTAACTAGGTCGGGCAACAACAAACACGGCGGCCCAGCACCTCGAATGACGGAAGTTTGAAGAGAAGGCGGCCAGATTTTGAACCGAACACTCGCCATCCTCTTCCGTCATCGTCGTCTGGAGTGACGCGGCCAAATGGGTAAACAGATGGGAGGCCAGATTGGAGTGAGCACAGCAATAATATCGTGGGCTTGGCACGGTCGCCCCCAACACACTCAACCGGTTAGCTTGGGCCAGCGCCAATAAAGGTGCCCATAAATTTAACCTTAAACACGATCGAGCGAGTTGTTTTCCAACAGACGAGAGAGCGTGCGTGCACATGAGAAGAAACGACCATGCTGCCCCCCCCCCCCCTTCAATGGTCTTGCCGGGACAAACATTCTTTTGCAATTATTACTCATCTGTAGGTGAGCCAAATCCCAAATGGGATTGAATTATTCATAAGACCGTCTTAATTTGACCAACGGCTTTACGCGTTTCATGTGGCCAATTAGGGAAATTGCTATTGATCGCTAATTAAATATTAATTGGCGTTGTGTTTAATTCTGGAATTTACGTTTCTGCACGTGTATAATTTTCAATAAGATGTAAAAAAAAGCGTTTTCATTTCAGTCTGCATACGCATCAAAAATTAACCTGCTCACGCCTCTCGCAGTGACTCAACGTCAATAGGGATTCATTAATTCCTCAATCATTCATTTATCAAACCGCATCTGACACAACTGTTATGGGCACGCGCTACAAATCACACGCACGTTCACCTTACCCATTAAACAGGGAACTCGGTAATGTCAAATGATTCTATTTAAAATCCCACACACACACTCAAGGGGAAAGCTTTGCTAAGAAATGTACACTTAGCATTGTATGACCATCATCATCCTCATTCATAGTTTCTGAATCAATACTGGAGCACTGCTATGCAGCCATTATGGTAAAATTTGTATCTGCCTAATAGCAGGAGACAAACAATGCTTACAACTAAGTACATTTATAAACCCACAACTCTTATAACCCAGGTTATCATGAGTGTGCTTAGCTACGGCACACTCTTAGGAAAGATGAAAACTATAAATTTTTTAAAAATGTACTTGGCGATGTTGCTGCCGCAATAGCAGGGGTGCACAACAAGCAGAAATAAAAAAAAAACTGTATACATTTGGCAATGAAACTGCCTTGAAAGAAAAAAATAAAGGCCGCAGTGTTACTGACGAACGTGTCGAGGTTTTTTTGTTCCATTCTCTCCCTTTCTAATTATGACTAAATATTTGTCACCTCGATGATGCAATTTCTCCTCTAAGAAATATTTTTGCGTATTCTATAAAGATGATATACCAGCCTGCCGGTTAAAATTAAAATGCCACGTGTCCTTCTCACACGCATGCCAACGCTATTGCAAACGACGGATCGGCACACAGGCAAGGTCTGAGCGACAAACAAGTCTGCAGGGTGTATGGTTCCTCGTTGCGATTTCTTGGACTGTACGTTTAATTATTAGCCTTCATGGCAATCTGAAACGCCACCAGATAATACACCAATCATAATAATAAGATGCACATGACGTACATGCTTTGGACTTACAGCCTGATGCAAAGCGCTTGAGCACAGACATCTTTGGTCTTGTTAATTATAATTTTACTCCCCTCTGTTGTTGACGAGCCACGTTTCTAGAAGCCACTTTAATGAGGATTCTTTTCCGATGAGATGAAACGCGAGGTTAAGAGATGTGATCACGTCCGCCGTGGCTCTCACGATAACTGCTGTGATCCTGGGAGGAGGGGGGGGGGCGGCGATCGCAAACACCTCGGATATCCATTTTGCAGGCGATCGTTAAAATGCGTATTAGCATAAAGCCACCATTCACAGAGCAAGGCAGAAGAGCAGGCAGAAGAGCACGCAGAAGGACCATGCAGAGGCTCCACCCAGCGCTAGGTGACAGAAGACAGCACTAACAAAGCACGCGGTAATTTCACCCCCTCCGCCCAGCGATTTGGCGCATTGTCGAGAAGAGGGGTAAAGATTTGCTGCAAGTACCCATTTGCCAACATGCGGTTCACCGTTACTTGTCATTTAGTTTTGACCGTCTCGTTTGCATTGTTTCATATTGCTTTGTCTTGTTTAGCACAGGTGTGTTAGCACCGCCAAGAAGATATAGTGTGACGTTGGCATATTGCTCACGTAATTTGGGCACACCGTAAATAATCAATTCACCAACGGTGAAATGGATGCTTCTTGACCAAACGAATTGATTTCAATGGATCCGTTTGGTCGATGCACGCGCGTAACAAAACGCCGCGCGTAACAAAACGCCGGTGTTGCTTGGGCAGAATGTAGGGATCGAACCGCCGACTCGGCTCAACCTGGCTGAGTGACACGGGCAATGACCCACGAAGAAAGAAGCGCACCGAACGGTGCTTTAAGAAAGTTTATATTGCACGTCTTTGAGAGACGGCGCAGCTATGGCAGGAAAAACCTGGCAGTTGCCCAAGCCCTATAAAATATAGCGAGTTTTTTAAACAAGAGAAAAGTTACACCTGCACAGGAAGTGTATTAAACGTCTATACGGCTCGTAAGAGGGGCATTCGCTCTGCACCCACTCTCAATAAATACCAAACGCGTCGGAATGCGAGAGATTGTTAAACCCGTGCCCAGCCAAGTGTGGATTCAGCTGAGGACGGTGGCAACGCACGTCTGTTGCCCAGGAACATGGGGGCAGGGGTGGGGGTCAGAATGGGTGGATGAGTGCCACGTGTGGTGTGAAACTCAAAAAAAAAACCTCGCTGGGCTGCAAGGTGGATGGAGGAGAGGATGCGGAAGTAAATGAGTTTGGGAATCCATCCGTGCGCACTTTTCAGTGTTGCCATCTCATACGTGTGGACTCGCTCTCTCTTTCGGCAAATCAAGATATCGGTTGAGATTATTTAGATGATTTTGCTGCTATGAATTTCCACGTGATAAGCCACTTCGTTGAGCTATCATCTGTGGCCAGGTCACTTTTGAAAAAGCTAATAGCGAAGTAGGCTTCACCTGGTAAGATAAAAAAAATTTGTTTAGTTTTATTTGTAGACATATTTTTTATTTTCTCTTTCCTATACTTTGCACTCCTATCGTGTTTTTGTATTGTTTGTTGTGACTTGGCCTGACTGGCCATCCGTGAAAAAGAGCGTTATAGCCCATCTGATTCCTCCAGTGTAAATATAAAAAAAAATATCCTTTATATTTTGATCTACTATCTTTAAAAAAAGACTCGGGAGAGGAAATGGCCAAGCAGCCCCACAGACCCTCATGCAAAGAGTATTGAGACTCAATGAGGCTTTACTGGGCAAAGTGTGTATATATTTCGATTTAAAGCTTTCGTGACAGCAGGGATTCATCTTCTTGGTTCTTTCGGTAAAGTCACGTAGAATGGAAATAATAAAATAATAAAAATAAAACATCAT